>JAOBRB020442261.1:7212-22349 GCA_027575285.2 Zoanthus pulchellus | reverse complement strand
TTGTGCTTGCACTTGTTCTTGCACTTTTGCTTGTGCTTGCACTTGTTCTTGCACTTTTGCTTTGTGCTTGCACTTGTGCTTGCATTTGCATTTGCACTTGCGCTTGCACTTTTGCTTTGTGCTTGGGCTTGCGCTTGCACTTGTGCTTGCGTTTGCATTTGCACTTGCGCTTGTGCTTGCACTTGTGCTCGACTGTTGTAGTGATACAGGCACAATATATATCAAGAAGCTTGATACCACGTGACTAGTCTGACAAATCATTAAGCTTGTTCTGGTACCTTGAATTTCGGCGAAAAGTTCGCTGAATGTGTTAGACGATTTCTTGTGATTTATAACAAAGAGATCAAAGATTTTAAGGAAAAAAATAAAAATATAGCGCGGGGGGTTGTCGCAAGCACAATGGGGATGAAAAAAGTAATTATTTTAATTTTCTTCAAATGGCATAGTTAAGAATGAGTCACGTTTAACAAAAAGTCGTGTTTTGAACAACACGTTTATGTGATAAGCATATTCACAGAAAAAGCTGGACTTTTAAAAATAGCTCATTGTTTATGATTTTGAAACAAAAAATAAGAAAATGAAAACGAAAGAAGACTTTGGATTCGACTACTGTTAACACTTGTCTAACAGCCTGTTTTATGAACTGATACGATTTCTGTGTTAAAAAATATAATTCTTATGCTTATGGTTGTCGACGTCCGTTCTCACTTGGCACGTCCGACTCATGCATGCGTCGCTAAACCAGGCTTCACTGTTAGCAAATATAGCAAGCATTGTGGTCCAATCAAATTCCGATTTTCAAAGGCAAACATATCTACGTTTACAGCTCCGAAACTCAGATTTTTACAAAGTAACGGTTCTTTAACGTATAACGTTCAAGGGGGTGTGTTCAATACAGATCCGTACGTGGGATGACAAGAAGGGAGGGGAGAGGGGGTGCGTTCAATACAGGCCCGTAAGTGGGATGACAGGGAGGGGATAGGGGGTGCGTTCAATACAGGCCCGTATGTAGGATGACAGGAAGGGAGGGGAGAGGGGGTGCGTTCAATACAAGCCCGTACGTGGGATGACAGGAAGGGAGGGGAGAGGGGGTAGGTATAGGAGTGTAATGTTCGGCTCGATTCTAAAAGGAGAATAAAATCAAACCAGCATAAACTCCTAAGTCCAAAGTTATTTTTACCTAGAATATAAAAGTTCAAAAAGTGTTTGGACAGAACTTACACGCATGCGTACAATCAGCTTCACCCGAGTAACTGCAAAGCAAGTAACCGGAGCAACCGTGGACAGCTGTTTCTTTCAGCTTGTAACTGAAAAGCTATACCGCGCTGATGAGTCCTAACAAGGACAAAACAGCTGTCCACGGTTGCTCTAGTTGCTTGATTTGAAGGTACTCGCGTGAAGCCGATTTTACGCATACGTGTAGGTTCTGCCCAAACCGTGGAGTTGAGTTTGGATGGGTTTCGCCGGAGTTTGTGAGATCATCTATGTTATATGCGAGTGAAACATGGTATTTGTGGGAGAATGAGATGGTAATTTTGGAAAGAACCGAGGGAGCGATGGTGATAGCAATGTGTGGTGCGAAACAGAAGACCTAATGGAGATTGAAAGAAATTGGTTCAGATGGCAAAGGCGAATGGAATGAGATGGTACGGGCATGTGTGAAGGAGGGATGATGGCCATGTTTTGAAGAAGGTATTGGAGTTTGAAGTGAAGAGAAAAATGAAGCGAGGACGACATGGAGATCGCAGGTGGAGGAGAGTAGGAGGGTTGGTTTGAAGAAGGAGGATGCAATAAATCGAGTGAGATGGAGAGTGGGATTTGGAGAGATTGCTGGCAGAGTGGGGTAATTCTGGCCACTTTCGTTTACGGGGGACAAAACCGGATCAAAACTGGATTGATGATGATGATGATGATTGAATTTTGTTATATCTTTCAGCTGTCCTAAACTATGATAGATGTGGCGAAATAATGTTATGTATGGGAGGGGAGGGCGGGGGAGGGGAAAAGGTTGACCCAAAAAACGTTTGGCAATACAATAACTGAATAAGTACGAGAAAAGTTGACAAACAACGAGAATATAAATTTTAGTAACTATACCGTATACGAGTATTTCGATCTACCTCCCCGATCTTCATCATTACCTAATGAAGATCGGGGAGGCCGGTCAAAAAATTGTTCCTAAAATTTGTTCTCGTTGTTTGTCAACTTTGCTTAGTTATTATTTTATAACTTTACTATTTGGTTGACTTGGTCCGGCCTGGATCCAACCATAAAATTACAAAACGATGTACACGGTTTTGCGACTACGGCTTTTCAAAAACGTTTGTTCCTTCCACCACCAAGCAAATGCAAACGTTTTGTGCGGGCTTGTCCTTGTTCAATGTCTCAACACAACTGAACTGAAAGTAGAGTGAAAATGAATCGTCTTACAGCATATATGCTTATCACTTTTTGTGTTGAAAAGATAAGATAATGTATTTAAAACAAAGACAGTCTGACAGTCAGTTGTGAATTTTAAGCTCAACGTCTCTCTGGAACTTAGTATCAACATCTGTGGTACAAACTTAACGTGAATGAATTTAAATGATTATAGAACTTCACGAGTTATTTAGGAAAAGAGCGAATTCAACTAGATGAAAAGTTTGGTATTGCCTGGGTCACAGATCTTACCGAGTTGCAATAAAATTGAATATTGACTTTGTTTCTACCACAGATAATTCTTTTAATTCCAAAACATAGGATTAAAAAGCAATCCGACAGCAGTCTCTGTCTGTCTTGTTATTAGTGCAATCTGTATTATAATAATGCCCGTGAGATAAGTGAAAATGTGTTGACAGTATGAGGCGTAGTTTGTCAATACTATGTTATTCCTGTTGATATAATGAAAACACATTATACATTTCTTAAAGATTGATTGATAAATTGTCCAAATTTGTAGACGTCATTGGACAGCATAGTATGCCAATCATTGTTTTCTTTCACCCGCATGACGCTTTTCTCGTATTACTTTGCTTTTGGAAGCTTATAAAAAACAGTTTTTTAAAACGCTGTAGTCTATTTAGTCTGGGGAAGGCGACAAAAGAGTTGCAAGTCAAGAAGTCAGGGAATTTATCGACTTCCAGCTATTCTTACGATGCGCACCTTTCTATGGATTTTAGTGGTCGTTTCGCTTCTACTTATTTCGAGTAAGTGAAAATTCAATACCTACCAAACCCTGGTTTGGCTTTGAGCATTAAACCTCGTTTTTATCATTTATTCTAAGTTGCTTGTATTATTTTCAAAATTTTGTTTAAAGGGTCGGTTTTCGCGTCACTAATTCAGAAGGAAAACTGAATGCAGACAATACTCAGTGTTTTTTTAAATAAATGCTTTTGCCGAAATCAGTTGACAATTTAAAGTTGTTGCATATATTAATTTAAACGACTTTTCCGTTTTTCATATTGAAGGCACAAAAAAGCTGTTTCTCTGTCGTGTGTGTTGAGTAAAATAAAACTACTTTTAGCATGACTTTAATTTTAGTGTTCCTCCCGTTTTTGAATGTCTTATAATGAAAAATCTACATTCGTTTAATATTTTATCAAGCACTCGTTTCTTTTAGCTTTATTCAATATTTATTAACACTCCTATTTCGTATTTGGGCAGCTGGTGACGGCCTTGTTAATAGACCGAGATCTTTTACAGTGTTTCGAAGTCTGTTTCGATGCAAACAATCTAGTCCCAAGTTTGACTAGCTACTTTCAATTTCTTTATGCTACAGCAAGTATCTTTCTTGTTTCAGTATATAAAATCATACTTCATTCTCTCTGTCCCTTTAAATATATGAAATCTACGAGGTACTATAAGATATGCAGGAATTATAAATGTGAATGTGTGTTTACCCTGGGGCTCGATTGTTGTACATATTTCTCGATACTTCGGATTTTGTTTGATAATCGTTTTGTCGCGTGAATCCTTTTTCATCGATTCTTTTAAGAAGCACATTGGTGTATCAAGGCTATCTTTACTCTTTTACCGCGAAGTCAGTTATCAAGAAATGTCATACAAACATCAAAGCATTTAGAGGTATTGCAAAAAACTGCTATCGAGGACAAAGAAATCATTTTGGAAATTTCAGAACTATCATTAAAACAACGTGATCGCTTTTAGTTGCAATGAAAAAAATACACATATCAAAAACCATAGCTTTTATTAAGTTAGTTAAATTTTGGAAACCAGAAAAACCGCAATTACAAACAAAAACGTATTTAAAACAACCATATGGTAATTTAAACATCTTCTAAAGTTGTTGACAAGTAACTCCGTCGAAGATCTTTATTGCTACAGGGTTTATCTTTTAGCACGCATTCATCTGTTAAAGAATATTTAAAAAGTGAGGTTCAAACGTTTGACAATTATGAAGTAACGATACAGTAGTAATGTAAACCAAATAGCGCTGACTGCAATTATAACTTATGTCATCTACTGTTATGATTAACAAAAGCAAAATAATCTAACATTAAAGAAGTGCTGAAACGCAGCAAAGGTTTGTCAACGCAGACAAAGCAGTGTATTAATCTTAACCTTATTATATGTATTTTATCTTAAATAAGATAAATAATTGTATATTTATTAGAACAATGTCTTTGAAAAGCCCTTATGGGGAAAGATAATAAAGTATGTATGTATGTAGTGTATAACGACAAGTTTTTAGAAAAAACTCGAATAAAGGTTCTATTATGACACCAGAATATTATCATACACAAGCACTCTTCAATGAAAACAAATCATGAGAAACCGTGTCTTTCAAATACCTAGCTTGATAAATAAAGTAACATCGTTTGCCGGAAGCTATTAACCTGTTGTAGATTAACGTCCGGCCAAGAAGGCCGAGGAGTCTTTTGGTTAAACCAAAGGTACGGCAACTGCTTCGCTATGCTCTTTCCTTAAACGCAATAATTTATGTTAACATAGATAGTTGTGGGGCTTTATTCTGACGCCAAATATATGTTTTGGAAATATCTTATAATAATAAGCCACATGGCCTAAGTTCTTTTTGGAATTAAGGGAATTTTCACGATTGTTTTCCTAACAACTTTACAAATGTTTTTTTTTTTAAAATCAGCCACTGACGCCAGAGGAAACAAGAAAAAAAAGGGTCGTTTGCGGCGACTTTGTAGTAAGACGAAAGATTGTTCCTCGTTGGGCCAAGTCTGCGCAAGCAATGGCAAGTTATACCGACACGAATGTCACTTTAAATTTGCACAGTGTAAAGCAAGGCTGCTTAAGAAGCCAGCGCTAACGAAGGTGTCACGGGATAATTGTCAAAATAAGAAAAAGAAAATAAAAAAGTTTCCTATTTGCGGCAGCGATGGAAAAACGTATCACCTAAAGAAGGCATTTCACAAAGCTAGAAAACTTGCTAAGCCTACGGGAATGTTAAAAGTTAAGCATACTGGGGAGTGCCGTCCACCACTCAAGAAGACAAAAAAACACCGTCAGTGCAAAAAAGGCAAATGCCGAAAGACTCTTTGTGGCAATAATGGAGTTGTTTACAAAAACAAACGGTCGTTTCGAAAAGCAAAAAAAGAGCAGAAAAATCTTGTAAAAGGTAGGTTTTCTTTAAGAACAGTCAATATACATATATTCTTGCATGTTATCCATGAATGCTGTTTTAGTTCGATCATGATGTTTTCCACATTTTTTTTCTGAAACGTTTTCTGTTAGTTGGGCTTAAAAGCAGGAATTAAAGCGAAACGAAAACTTATTATCTAGTAATTATCATTATCACCACCATCATTGACATTATCATCATCATCATCACCTTCATTTATATTATGATCATCATCATCTATCATCACCATCATCATCATAATCATCATCATCTATATTCAATATCATTATCACAACCACTATCATAACCAAGACCACATCACCCCTACCACCATCACCACATCATAATCATCATCTATCATCATTATGAGCATTATCATCATCATCATCATCTATCATCACCATCATCATTATGAGCATTATCATCATCATCACCATCACCATCACCATCATTTATCATCATCATCATCATCATCATCATCATCATTATGAGAATTATCATCATCACCAGTACCATCATCTATCATCACCATCATCATCATTATGAGCATTATCATCATCACCACTACCATCATCTATCATCACCATCATCATTACGAGCATTATCATCATCACCACTACCATCATCTATCATCTATCATCACCATCATCTATCATCACCATCATCATCATTACGAGCATTATCATCATCACCACTACCATCATCTATCATCACCATCATCTATCATCACCATCATTACGAGCATTATCATCATCACCACTACCATCATCTATCATCACCATCATCATCATTACGAGCATTATCATCATCACCAGTACCATCATCTATCATCACCATCATCTATCATCATTATGACCATTATAATTATCAATCATATTCAACTGCACTCTTTTAATATGAACATACAATTATTTTATTTCTAAAGCGACAAAAGATTCTACAGGTGTTGTCTTCAATAATAAAGCCATATTAATAAGTTTTCTGTTTTTAGTTCCTTGTCCGACGAAGACACCACCTCAGCAGCCCACCAAACCCTAGGCAGCCTCACGTCCGCAGACTATGACTGGGGGCATTGGAGACTGGTGACCATTTCCCATGGTGTACCACCACACTTAAGCTTAATAAAACGTTTAAACTGTTGCTTTTTTAGAAATACTTTTACAATTTGATACTAAGGAATATTCTTTTTAAAAAAAATCATACACATTTCATTGGAAAGTTATAAATATGAATATGGACTGTGGTGGATAATGGAATGTTCGAATGTTTCACTGATCCTTATTTGTTTGATAAATTTTTGAAAAAATTTTAGAAATTAGTCAACTGGTTTAGAACTGATAATCGTATATAGTTAGCAATGTATGAATTGAAAAAAGAAACGACAACTTTGTAGTCATTTATGGCGTTCAAACGTCCGATCGAAAATGAAATAAAAAATATGAGGTTCTCAAGTTGAATGCTCACACGGGGAGGAACTAAGTTACTGGTCAAGTAAAACCCTCTTCGCGCTGGACATAACTCTCGTATCTACGGTGGCTAATATACATTTAGATATCAAGAATGCTCGCACTAGATTAAATAGATCACCACACAAAATGGCGATCAATACCCAACTATATATGATGCATGAGTGCAGATTCGCGTGGGTTCTTTCAGATGCTTCGATAAAATAGTCGGGTAAGTGAGCCTAAGGTTAAACATCAATATCAGAGAAGACCTGAAAGTCTAACCATTTGCTGTTATAGCAAAGACAGCAGCTTCTCCTCAATTATTCTAAGACCTTAAACGTCGGTCGGGAACCCAACCGGTAGACACACGGTAGACTGGGGCCGTGCCAAGTAGGCTAACCAAGCCTTCTAAAAAGTTAGAAAGTTTAAGATGCGATAAGTATATCTAGAGAGAACAGACAATAAATTAACAAGTTCCAAATATGAATCTCTGTAGCTTTCAGTGAGTAGAGCCACTGATCGATCAGTTGTCAAAAGGTTACAGATTTCACTCCAGTTTGTGACTTGGAAATATTTTTGAGCATTTGTGGCATTTAACTTGAAAACATTCTTGATAAGATTAAGAACGGATTGAAAAAATAAATCTTTATTATTATTCGTACCTGAATACATTAAAGAAGCCCTTCGCAGTTATATGTTAGTGTAGAACAGTTCGCGGTCATGCGTGTTTGTAAACACTGTATGAAGTTTAATCTTTTACGTGCTGGAAAGGTGAAAGATTTTTATACCTCTTCGAGCTGAATAACTTTAAAATCTCTCAAAGTAACAAAGAAATCATTTACAGCAGGCTAGTATTTAACAGCTGAGACAGACTCAAATTACTGAGAACTTCACTGAACTCGGCCAGAACAACTACTGTTTAAGTCAGGCCAAAAACCGCGAAACTGTCTCTTCATCGTGGCTAGAGTTAATCTAATATATTTATGATATCAAATAATGTTCATTTGTGTTTTGCTTTGAATCGGACTCAGATAAAAAAAATGTTACGAGACCGTACAAATGTTATTTTGTTGTGGCAGTCATGATAATGTGATGAAAAGTTTCGAACTCTGTAGAAATACGCAATTTACGTTTGGTACTTTGACCGCACTGACTGTAACCACAAGATTGAAAATCTAATTGAGAGACAAATAAGCTCACATTTTGTACTTTAAGAGTGAGACACTTCCAATCGCAATACTGCATATTCCACCAATCATATGCCTTTCTCTACCAACGTAAAAGTTCTGCACAAATCGTGCACGTGTTGGACTTGTCTTTCCTTTTAACAAGTACAGGTAAATGTTCATGGTAAAATTTATTTAAACTTGTATAATATCAATGAGCGACGGGCCAGATGAGCTTTTTTCGCGCTTGCGTAAGCCCAGTTGGTCACGTGGTGCTGTGAGAGCCTCGATCGTACGCTGTCTCTTTAGTTTCTTCTTCCATTGGAAAGCGAGTTCGGTAGCCTCGGATGTGGTGCTAGAAGCATCGGCGGTGGCTGTCTTTAAACCCTTTAAAATGAGATCAAGGTTACAATAAAACTGTCAGTGGTCTTATAATTGAAAAGCAATGGGCATGAGATAGACCTACACAACACTACAGCGGGTAAGCAGGGTATTTCCTTAGGGTAAGGCTTTGCTACATTGGAGCGTCTGCAACAAACTCTAAACATCAAGCAACGAACAAGACGCAGTTCTTTCAACAATCATGTATACTGTATAGTCTCTATGAACTATTGAATCTGGAAAAAAACCGTTTACTAACAGATAAATATCCACAAATACAGTGCCTTAGCACAACTTTGTTATGATAATATAAGCAAAAGTAGCAAACATATAGTAGAAGAGCGGGTAACCTTGAGCCTAATAACAAAGCACTATCATGGTTCAAGAAACCCATCATATTACGCAACCGTAACATATAGTAGAAGAGCGAATTAACCTAAATTGACCAATAACAAAGCACGATCATGGTCTAACAGCCAATCGTATCACGCAATCGTAATTGATACCAATTCTTTGGATTACTGCAAGCTGAAAAATCAGTCAAACGATTTTAAAGTTCTGAAAAGGGTTTTAAAAGTACATTATATTAGATTATGGCCTCGAGATTTCTATGGGATGATAGTTGATGAGGCCGAAGGCCGAAGCGCGAAGACGTCGCCATTTTTGAAGACGACCTTCACCCACTGCACTCTTATGGCTGATAGTATACGAGTAGCTCAGCCAATCAGATTACAGGCATTTGCATTAGTATACTAGTAGATTTTGACTAATTACCAATATTATTTATCTACTTACCTTCATACACGCCACCTCGGCAGCTTTTAACGTCTTTACTACAGCTTGCATCAGATTTTCGGCGTTTTTAGTAAGCATCAGGTCAGCCTTGAGAGAATAATAATAATAATAATAATAATAATAATAATAATAATAATAATAATAATAATAATAATAATAATAATATTAGTAATAATAACAATATATATACAAGTTTTCCCCTCAGGGCTTTCAGGGCTTTTCAGAACAGTTGATGTCAGGCGCAACTTGGCAGTTGATAAGAAGTGCGCCCTCAATGGAAGAAACAGACCACAACACTGGGATCATAACCCTTCTCTTTGCAAGCAGTGTGTGGGTTCTTTTGATACCCTCAATATACAGATCGAAATACAGGACCTACGGTTTAACGTCCTTATCCGAGAAGACGCGAAAGTCTAACCATTTGTAGATGTTAGAGCAAAAGCAGTACTTTCTCAATTATTTTAAAACCATCATCAATTCTATATCATTTTATTTCATGAAAAACAAATGCGAGGTAGGAACGTTCATGATTGGCTCATCCAAGTTTGTACACTGCTTTATAATTTGTTTGGTTTACATTTTTTCAGTATACCTACAATACTTAGCACGGCCCGATACTCTGCCATCTCACCAAACTCGCACCGTCGATTGACTAGCTCGTTAGCAAGTGCTATTACTTAAATCCAGAAGAAATATAACATTTCATTTAAAGTAATTCTAAGGGAAAAGTGCTGGTAATGTCTTCTTGAATGAACAAGACTTACTGACGTATCCGAAGGAGTGGCAGCTTTCACTGAGGAAATGATTTTCAGTTGAGTGCTGATCGTCGGAATGAACTCTGCGTAGTACATAAGGTCCGTCTTGCTCCTATGACAACCATTAATATGTTAATCTTCAAATTCCCATAGTCTTATTTACGGAACTAGTTGAGTAAAGCTGTATTCACCAAATGAGCTAATTCTAGAAACATATTTAAGAATTTATACCTTTCATCGATACATTGACTTGCAATGACCTGTGCAAAATTCAAGATCACTTGTCCATTGTTTGCAATTGCTTTAGCCGTGTGAATCATCTCTGACTTGTTCTACAAAAAAAGAAAATGAAATTGTCAAAAACTTAAGTCTGACATTGAATGACACCAAAATTGAAACAACATTTAGTCGGAAGGATTCGTGATGCTTCCAAAAATAACTGTTCAGATATTAAATTCAAACAAATCAAAAATTCATTCCTAAGAAATGATAGAAAACTGGAACATGCACAATAAATTTTTAAAATTGTCAAATATGAGGATGTGTGGTTTGAAAGCGGGTAATGGTATTTCTCAGGGATTGCGACTAGTTCATCAATTAGTACAAACAGAATTGAAAGAAGAGAATATTTTCTGATCACCTGAAGCTTTCCTCGTCCTCTAGCGAACTCGGCCATTTGAAACATCTGTAACGCCATCTGTTTAGCTACTGTGACGAAAGAGTTGTTACTCTCTTCCCACTGGTCCGCTTCTTCATTCAGTAACCTTGCTGCCAGCTGCCAGGATGTTCAGAGGGCAAAAATAGGAAACACGTGGTTAGCTTTCTACTGCTCCCTGTTAAACTGTCTAGCCGTAGGGTATAACCCCAGCCATCATCCTTTTTAAAATGGAAGTTAAAACGAATAGGTTCGTGTTGTCTAAGTAAATTATTAACACATAAAGAAGAGGTTTCGACTCTATTGAAAAAACCATCGTCGGAGTATTTAAAAATACTCCGGGGCTGGGGGTAGCTTTCCTTAGGACTTTCCAGGAGTTTCAAGGACAAAGACCCAAAGCTAGGGAATTTTCAGGACCTAGAAATATTTTCACCGAAAACATTTTTAGGATTTTCAAGGACTAAGACCTAGTTTGAATAAAACCGATTAAAAATTTGGCAGTTATAAAAGTTATAAAAACAGAAAAACAAATAACAAAATTCCTGGAGTTTTCCAGGGAGAAGAAAATATCTTCTCAGAACCTAACCCCGTTTTCTCTCTGTCTCAGCATGCAATAATGCAACAATATCAAGTACATTCTGCCACAGTCTAATAAGATACAATAAAATACAATCACTGAATCAGAAGTAAGATCCTTCTGCAGGTTTCGGTTTTAATTGAAATTACAGGAATTTTCTAGGGACCCCGAAGAAAATTCAAATTTCCAAAAGTTTTCCAGGAACCCAGAATAAAATTTTAAATTTCTGGAAGTTTTCCAGGAAACCAAAAGAAAATTTTAAAATTCCAGGAGTTTTCCAGGAACCCGGAAAATATTTTCAAAATTCCTGGCGTTTTCCAGGAACTCGAAAAATATTTCTAAATTCCAGGAGATTTCCAGGAAATTATGGAGTAGTAAGCACCGTCGCACATTGACTGTAGTAAGAGACGGATTCTAAACTAACTTGACAACAGCGTCTAGACATACACTCATCTTAACAAACTGTAGTAACTGATGAGTAGTTAACTCAGAGTAACGAAGAACGAAAATACTAACCGCGATAGATTTTGCATTCCTTCCTCCCCTGAGCTCTTCAGTGGAAAGTGAGAGTGACCGGCCAACTGCTGACATGCTAATGGAGCGCCTGTGCATAGTCATGTCCCTCTCAAACTGCCGCCAGTATGACCGAGGTTTACTAATTGACTCAGAAGACGAGAAGCGTTCGTGTAGTTCAGTTACCACTGCCCTCCTAAGATCAGAGTCGCTCTGTGAGCCCCAAGGCCCACTCAGCCACCTTCTTGAGTCAGGGCTTTCAGCATCAACCAGCAATCGATCCAAGGCTTCCTTGGACTAATTGTATCGAAGAGAAAGAAAAACGATTTAATGAATTAACAAAACAGACTAAGTCTAAGAACAGCTTCAGGGGATTTCTAAAAGTTACTGCCTGAGAGATTTTTCAATATACTCTAGGAATGGAATGTTGCTTAAATCCTTGAAGCACTGATGGTAAGTGTTTTGCTGTATCATATAAAAGGTTCCCACAATTTAAGTCCTTTATAGCACTTTTAAGACCCTTACGGCACTCCAAACTGCAACCCTTACAGCGCTGAGCACTGAGATTCCTACAATTTAAGTCCCTCATAGCACTTTTAAGACCCTTACAGCGCTCCAAACTGCAACCATTTTGGTCGCCATGGCTAGTACGTTGAGCAATGGGCGACCAAAACTGTCAGACCGGTCGGCAATTTGCCGACCTCCTTCCTTGACATTAGGTTTTGTAGTTGAAATCCAGACTTACGACCAAAACCGAAAACCGTGTTTTTTCAAAGAATTTGGCGACCAAATTATTATCAGGGTCGACCTTTTTAAAAAGTACGGCAGCCAAAAGGTGACTAACGAAAAACCTAAGCTTGGAGCACTGCATTAGTTTTCTAAACTGAAGACATATGCCTATGAAATGTTGCTCATATGGTTAGTTAAAGATAAGATTGTCCGCAACCCAATAGGCTTGTGAGCTTTAAAATGCTTGCTTTTGCTCTGTTACAAGCACTTTTTTCGATGCTGATTCAAATCATTAAGTATTCGCAATAATTAAAATGGCCAGAAAAAGCTTCAAATTCTAATCAGTGGAACAAATAAACTAAAGGCGAGTATTTCTCCCTACTTCATGAGTGTTATAGTCCGCTTCTTGAATGCTTTACAACAGAACAGAGAACAGTTTTTTATTTTTAAATTTGTTTTAAGATAAGTAATACAGTTATTACAGTCTTTAACGCATATTCAAAATAAATTGTATTTTACAAATAAACAGATGATGCGAGAGAGCACTGAACTCTGATAGAGCATGTTATTTCAAGGAAACAGCTTAGTTTGATAACTACGCAGTCTCCTCCAAATTGTAAAGTGTTGGACTGAACTGCACTGGATTGGACTGTGTTCTGCGTTTTGCTGTACTGGCTTATCTGTTCTACTCTACTGTACTCCAAAAGTACGGTAAACAAATACAGCGTCAACTAAAGACCCCATAACGAATTCTGTTTAAAGAAAACTACACATATATATACCTTTCGTCCAACATCGATATCATCCTTCGTCCTCCTCTCTGTCGGAACTGGTGGTAACCTTCTGGTGGGGGATGGGGTACGAGGAATTCGTTTTCTTGCTTGTGGGGGAGATGGTAGCGTGCGCCTGGGCCTTGGTGACATTGGAACGGGCTGATGCGAAACAGCAATGCCGCAAATTTCTTCTTCATTCAGAGATTCAAAACTATGTGTTCCATCCAAACTAGTGCTGCCCAAAAGGTCCTGAAAGACGGCTACAAACGACAATGTACAATGTATTATTATATAAACTTGCAATTTCCTGCATTCAGTTTGGTCTCTCAACGCGCTTAAAATGATTTTGAGAAACTTCCGAAACTTCCCGAACTCTCCCGGAAAATTTCCACTGATATTTAGAAAATTTTCAAAAATCCACAACTACATAAGAAACAATTTTTCAACCATTCCGAAGCTTTTTAAAAACTATTGAATATTTTGGATGATTTTAGTTTAACCTCACCTGGTCAGTCTGTATTTAAAAATATTACACCTCGGTCTTTTTTTCATTGATATTTTCCCATATAGACCCTTCGCTCGGTTAATAATCTCTTAACATATACACTAACCCTGCACGGCAGCTGAGGTAGCATCGGGAAGGTCATCTAGTGTTGCCATAAGTAACTGAGCCTTTGAAGCCCATTGACGCCGTAACATTTGGAAATGTTCCACTGTGGGCTGATCTGGATTATCTGAGGATAAAGAAATGCAATTTCTTTTAAGAGGGCAAACAAGTTAAGACCACAAGAAGATTTCTAACACACGACACTCTGGACCTATGGTTTAATGTTCTATCCGAGATGAGGCGAACGTCTAACCATTTGCAGATGTCAGAGCAAAGGCAGCACTTTCTCCTCAATTATTTAAGACCCTGAGTGGTGGTCAGGCCGGGAATCGAACCCGAGACCTCCCGCACGATACGCCGGCACCTTACCAATTGGGCTAACCAGACGGCGGGTGAAAATATTAATGCATTTAAGATTTTAGCATCATACAAATATAGCCTCTCAAAATGAAAGAAAAATAGACAAAACACGAAATACAAAGTGCCTTCTTAGAAACTCCACATAAGAGTTCTCCTTCTACACAAGTTATATATCTCTTATACATGCCAAGGCAAGAAATCACTTTGACTCCAAAAAAATATTAACCCCCAAAAACCATATTAATTTATTTTTATTTGCGAATGTTGAAGAAATACTAACAAACCTGCAAGAGTTCGTGCAGCAGCGATAACTTGGGGGGTCAACCTTTCAATGAAGTCTCCTGTTACACGCACAGTTCGGACTTTGTTAGAATGGCGTGAATTTTCCACAGCTTTACTTGCGTGATCTCTCACTCTTGTCACGCGATCGGTCAGCTCTCGCGCCTGCTCCTCGAAATTTTTCTGATGTTTAAACCTACCGCTGGTGTCGGCTTTGCTTACAGAAAGTGCTGCGCCAGCAAGCCTGTCTACAGGAGCAGATACTTCAGCGGTCAAATCGTCGACTAAGGCGGTCAGCAAATGAACCTAAAGACAACCAGGAAACAACACAAATAACAAGTAAGCGGGAAATATGTTATTACGTCATAATATGGAACTGCTTTGGAAACCTAAATTTATAACGTTGACTATTGATATCAGTTTATATTTGATACGTTGACTATTGATATCAGTTTATATTTGATACGTTGACTATTGATATCAGTTTATATTTGATACGTTGACTATTG
>JAOBRB020441345.1:0-19492 GCA_027575285.2 Zoanthus pulchellus | reverse complement strand
ATTACAACACTTAACAATAAAAGTGACGTTATTCCCTGAACATCCGGCATTACAATTACAAAACTTAACAACAAAAGTGACGTTATTCCCTGAACATCCAGCATTACAATTACAATATTTAACAGAAGTGACGTTACTCCTGTCCCTGAACATCCAAAATTACAGTTACAATACTAAACAAAATGGACGTTATTCCCTAAACATCTAGCATTACAGTTAAAGTACTTAACAACAGAAGCGATGTCATTAAGTTCCCTGAAGCTCCAGCATTACAACTAAGTATACGTATTACATAAACAACCTCATTAATGAATATAGGGAACAACAATTACAGTGCTTCACGACATAAATGATATTACTCCCTGAATATCCAGTATTACAATTACAATACTTAACAGAAGTGACGTTATTCCCTGAATATCCAGTATTACAATTACAATACTCAACAGAAGTGACGTTACTCCCTGAATAGCCAGTATTACAATTACAACACTTAACAATAAAAGTGACGTTATTCCCTGAACATCCGGCATTACAATTACAAAACTTAACAACAAAAGAGACGTTATTCCCTGAACACCCAGCATTACAATGACAATACTTAAGAGAAGTGACGTTATTCTCTGAATAGCCAGTATTACAATAACAATACTTAACAGAAGTGACGTTATTCCCTGAATAGCCAGTATTACAATTACAATACTTAACAGAAGTGACGTTATTCCCTGAATATCCAGTATAAAAATTACCATACTTAACAGAAGTGACATTATTCCCTGAATATGCAGCATTACAGTTACAATATTCTGAACAACAGAAGTAACGCTATTACCTAAATAGTATACGTACTTACCTACATAAATAACCCCATTCCTGTATATAGATAGCTACATTTACAATACTTAACGATATAAATGACATTATTTCCTGAATAACCAGTATTGCAGTTACAATACTTACCTACACAAGTAACACCATTCCCTGAGTATCCAGTACTACAGTTACAGTAAAACGAACCCTTAGTATTCGTACAGTTAGCGTTTCTGTGACAGTTATGGCGGTAATTAATGTGTTGTGACGCTAAAGAGTCAACGCTGCACTCGTTTACATCTGTAAAAAGATATGAAGATTGATTAAGAAAACCATTTTCCAACCTTTTTACCGTTATCAACTAACGCTTGAAGCTCCAAATGTATTACATAAGCCACTATTTCAATAATTAATAAATATATTTAAAGAAAACAAATCTCACCGGTGCAAAACACTCCATCTCCTGAATATCCCGTATGGCAAGTGCAATAGTAAGACCCGTTAGTATTGGTACAATTGGCGTCAATGTGACAGTTCTGTGAGCTTGTTGCACACTCATTAATATCTAGAAAACAAGAATAAACTTAAATTTAGAAATTATTTCATCTTAAGTTTATCTTGAAGCTGTTTAATTGTTCAAGATGGTAGAATTCCTTGCTGGCTTCAATGGCAAACGTGAAGGCAAATATACAGCTAGCCTATCTCAACCTGAAACACAGAATCAAATATTCTAAACTGTTTGTAATAAGGTTGTCCAAAACGTTCAAGTTCCCGACCTGAACGACTTTCCACTTTCTTTCTTCCCTTTTGAATGTTCATATTTTGCTGTATAGTACTGATCTGACTGAGCGGACCTTTTTATCAGGAGGGGGGGTGGGGGGATGCACGTCTACCCAGTGCATCCCCTGCCTACGCGCCTGCATTCCATTTTGCTTCAGTTACATAACTTCCTTGATTAGATCGAATAAATAAATATGGTGGCCACGCGGATTAAGTCTGGTGCGAACATGGGATCGAGGCATTTTAGGACGAGAGCCCAGTTGTTCAAAATCCAGTAAGCACAAACCAGGGTTAAATGGTTAACCCACTATCTTGTTTCTAATCTTACAAGGAGAGGTTTAAGCAGTAATTTTGGAATTGATAAGACTTTTCCTAGAAAATTATAAACAGTATTCAGAAATAACTGTTTACCTTTTCTTAAAGAAGAAATTTCTGTTTAAAATTTTGCTTAACCCAGGGTTAAACTTACCCAGCCTTTGATTTGAAACAATGCGAGGCGCTCGCGGAATCTTTTTTAACTGATGTTGCTTATTAAAGCTAATGTCAACTACGCTTTAAAACGAACGACGTTTTATAATGAATCCACAAAAGCAAGATTTTCTCACCATTGCAAGTTACACCATCTCCTGAGTATCCCATATGACAGGTGCAATCAAACGAGCCTTTGGTGTTGGTGCAGTTAGCGTTTACGTGACAGTTGTGTGACAGATTCTTGTAGCTATCTGATAAGGTAGCTATTGAACACTCGTTTACATCTGAAAGACAACAACAAGCTATCAAGAACAATAGCTATCTGTTAACCCTTTAACTCCCAAGATCTGGATAACAGTTTTCCTTTGTAGATGCAATACATTTATTAAAATATAGATAAAGAGAATTTCAGCTTTTATCAAAAGAAGAATTTCGTACTGATAAGTTTATTGATTCTCGTAACCTGTCTCCTGAATTGATATAATAGGGAGAAGTTACATACAAATCACCTCTGTGAGTTAAAGGGTTAACATATCTTAACATTACCGCGTTCTACACCCTTCTGGTTCAAAAATATGTACGGTCTAGTCGTCCAAAATACGATATCAATGTTTGACAAACAGTATAGTTTTTTGTTTTACTCTGAGGGTTCACTCACTCATTGACATTCTGAACATTTCCACTGAAGTAGTACAGATTATTTTGCTGCAGCAGCACACTGGTGAAAAACGGTTTGAAAAGTAAGTAATATCGCAATGCTAACTAAAATAGTTCCATACAGCTGAAACAACAATGCAACAATAAATAAAATCAGTCCTTTGCAGTTATCTTTTAAGGTTAATTGTTTGACTTAGCAATAGTTGGGTGACCAAGCTTAATCAATAATCCATGTAAAATTACTCTAAAGAATGAAGTACTCAAGTACTACATAGCCTTGTGAAAACCGAGGCAAACGTTTGAGAGATGAGAGAAGATCAGTAAGAACCCGCAACAAAGTTGGGAGACTTCATGTGCTCGAGAACTAAGTAAATAAACAGTTTTTGTAGGTTGCAATAAACCACTACCTGACCTTTTTTGAAACAGTTAGTTAATTCTCTTAGCTTTTTTTCAAAAAATGATAAACTCGATTGTCGCTTTTGCCAGCTATCAGCCGATAAATTAATGATTATAACAAAAATATAACCTACCAATACACGTGACACCATCTCCTGAATATCCCGTATGGCAATTGCAATAATAAGACCCGTTAGTATTGGTACAATTGGCGTCGGTGTGACAGTTGTGAGAACTTGTTGCACACTCATTAATATCTAGAAAACAAGAATAATCTCAATTTTAGAAATTATTTCATTTTAAGTTTATCTGGAAGCTGTTTAATTGTTCAAGATGGTAGAATTCCTTGCTGGCTTCAATGGCAAACGAGAAGGCAAATATACTGCTAGCCTATCTCAACCTGAAACACAGGATCGAATATTCTAAACTGTTTGTAATAAAGTTCTCCAAAACGTTCAAGTTCATATTATTGTGACTTGAGAAAGAACAAAACCTATTAAGTCGCAAATATTCAGACAAAATATATCTTCCCGACAGTTTTAAAATTCTTGTTGTTCATGAACCATACGATAAGAAACATGTCGATATGAAAGGTATTTGTTGACATATCTCTCAATCGTGACCATGGTTTGGATGTGTGATCTTAATTAGCATATATTTTGACGATTTTATTTCTTCTTTTACCCCTCAGTTTTATTTTCGATCGAGAAGACAAATGAAACACTCGACACAGTGTTTCATCACATTTCCAAAACACTCGAATTTTGTTAAAAAAATACTCAGCTGCGCGTCGTATTTTTGACTCTCTTCTTCGTGTTTGGAAATGTGATGAAACACTGTCTCTTGCGTTCGATATATTACTTTAAAGCTTGTCAGCTAGATTTTTTGAAATCCAAGTTGGCCATGGTGCCGGCGCTTATCTCCGATTTCTGTAGTGTTTAGGAATTGAGAGTCCCTAACTCCCAGTGGCTGCGACATCAATAAATTACAGGTTAGCTCCCAGCAAATGCTGCATGGTACTCTCATTCACCTATCCCGGATGGATGGAAAGCTGAGTTGGTTTATGCAGAAAAGAAGAATGCACAAATATTCAAATTTCAGAAGAGCCGGGATTCGAACAGAGCGTCTTTGTGTTCCGAAAGCAGATAATTTATTATTTGCGCCAGCCAAGCGTTCCCAATTTAAAAGGTTTATATTTAAAGATGCCGCACAGTTCGAAGGTTAATATGTCTTTTTATCCCTCCAAAAGGTAAGACTGGCAAGAGCCTTTTTGGGGCCATCTGGCAGATGTGGGTTTTCAAAGTTCCGAATGAGGACGATTTGGGAATCTGTGGAGTTTCTTTCCATGAATAAGGTCGTCAAAATGACTTGAACCTACGTCTAGATAATTCAAAGGACTACCTGCATACTGAATAAAAACCTTCTAGCCCCAGTAGTTCAGGCGCTATAAACCTGAATAGTTCAACTTTGCTCTCAAAATTAACAAAAATGATGCTCAGATAATTTATGGTGTTATGAATCTCTTGAAACAGATAAGTAGAACAATGTTTTTTTATGATCATGCATTTTCCTCCACCTAATCCTCTTCTTCCTCCTCCTTTACCTCTTCTTCCTTCTAATCTTACTTTTACTTTTACTACTTCATCAAAATCAGGTAATTTCTTTTCCTTGTTGCCCCGACCCTCATCTCATCTCATCCTGTTCTTTTTCCTTTTCCTTCTCCTCTTTCTCCTCTTCCTTTTTCTCCTTCTCCTTTCCCTTTCTCATCTTCCTTCTCCTCCTCCTTCTCCTTCTCCTTCTCCTTCTCTTCCTCCTTCTCCTTCTCCTCCTCCTCCTCATCATTATCATTATTACCGCCAATATTCAATCTAAAATCTTCTTCCTCCCTCCTCCCAATTCTTCTCTCCGTTTTTCCTAACCCCCACGATCGACTCTGAGCATAACAGTGAGCTCTTGCATCCCAGCCCAATAATTTCTGCCTGCGCTTTTGATTTGAAAAGCAATCGGTGGTATTGCTGCAATGATGGCATGGTAAAACCAGCTGATGAACAAAGAGCAGTCAAGAATGCCTTCATTGTTGTTTTGAAAAAAGACAAAACTTTCAGTGCCTGAATAGTTGACTTGCAATTTCTCTAATGTAATGAGAAGCTTGACTATAGCCGCAATGCCAATGGAAAGGACTTATGGCGGGGAGTTGTAAGGTAAGGATTTTGCTCACTGAAAAGCTCAAACAAGCACACTTTCTTACCGATGTAGAACTATTTTTCAAAGCAATAATTTCTCATTTAAACAGGTTACTTTTTCCAATGACCGCTTGAACAAAAAACATATAATGTTTGAAATGTTGTAGTTCGCCCGTGCACGATATTAAAACACCTATGGGCGACTTTTATTTTATTTTTAAGCTTCTGGTTTTAAAAAAAAACTAAGGCTTTCAAGCGTTTTATCTTTGACTAACCGAATAAATGGTCGTCCTGCTTCAAAGATATCTTTATACATACCCAAACACTTGACTCCATTTCCTAAATACCCCGTGTGGCAGGTGCAATAGAAAGACCCCTTTGTGTTGGTACAATTGGCGTCCGTGTGACAGTTGTGGTGGTAATACTTGTGGTGCGTAGCAAGATTACTCCATGGTAAGCATTCATCAATATCTGAAACATTTTAGATTTATGAATTTAATCAAGCCTACCTCGTATTTATACCAAATAATAATTCAAAATTAGTCGCTTAAAGGAACAATTTTATAAAAGTACGACGTTTAGACCATCTCTCAAGATCTTTTTCAGGTTTCTGCCGGATCAGCTTGGACCACGCAAGTGTCACGTAACAGCTGACCCGGCAAGCCGTGTAAAACCCGGTACCACTCGTGTGGAATAACACAAGCCGCAGACCATCTTTTTTATATTGAGCGAAGGACCCTCAACTCTTTGTCGTACAGCCAAGCTAGCCCGGCAGAAACCTGAAAAAGGCCAAGCGAGACGGCCGGAACGTCCAGCTTTTATGGAATAAATCAAACACCAGAGACGGTGTTTATCACATTTCCAAACACCGAGAAGAGAGTTAAAAATACGACGGGCAGCGGAGTATTTTTTAACTAAATTTGAGGTTTTTGGAAATGTTATGAAACACTGTCTCGAGTGTTTGATTTTTCTTCTCAATCGAAACTAAAAGTAAAACTGAGGAGTAAACGAAGAAATAAAATATGGTAATTGTTGTAACTTGATGAATTATTAATGAGTTTGAAAAAAATATTGTTCCCCCAGAAGCGACTAATTTTCAGTTATTGCTTAATACAACTGGATGAATCAAAACATTCATTGTAATATTTATATACCAAATGTTGATGTCATTATTTCCAGTTTATCACGTTAGATTATCCAACTTTGATGTATGTTAACCCTTTCACTGCCAGTCAGTTATCAATATTCACCTTCTCTTTGCATAACAAATAATAAAAAATACATTTGGTAATGAGAAAATGAGAATTGATCAACGAAAGTAAATCAATGAAGATTAAAAGTGAAATTCTCTCAAACTTGTAAAATGAAAAGTATGGGCTCACGTTGGGAGAGCTTAATAATTCATCTGGGACTGAAAGGGTTAAAAAAATGCTACGTTGGTGTTTCTACAATGAAAAATTTTACAAGTTTTACAGAGAAGTAAACAGAATGAATGCGAGAAAACAATAGTCCAGATTCGAGCTCCTCGATACCACAGCGTATAAAAAACGAAGGCACAGGTTACTCATGATAAGCCTCGAGGTGACGTTAAATATTCGCAAATTCAACGAGAACCTAATGAAGCTGAAAGTATCACAATAAGCGGACTTGTGAATGCTTCATAAACTAAAACTTTTAAGCAAAAACCAAACTTTGGGTTTTTGCTTAAATGTTTTACATTTGTGTTTTGAACCACCTAGGTCTGCTGTTTGTAACCTCTTTCCACACGCATTGCCTGTGGTATGTTTTGTCACACACCAACCAAGCTCCCACATTCGTGCGGTGGGAGTTAGCTTTAAAGTAGTTCTCTGAACTTTCCCTTGTAGCTTCATTGCTCGTGGTTGAGAAGCTATACCGTGCTGATGAGTCCTAACAAGGACAAAACAGCTGTACACGGTTGCTCCAGTTACTTGCTTTGTTGTTACTCGTGTGAAGTTGGTTGTGCGCATGCGTGCAGGTTCGGGCCAAACCGTGGAGTAGAGTTTGGGTGGTTTTTGCTTAAAAGTTTTACTTCATATACTGATTGTAGGAGTTTTTGCATAATTATTGACCTCCAAGTTGTGGCTAAGCACGCGCCCTCCCTGTGAATATTAAGAGGAACTCTGGAATTTGAAAATGTTCTTGAAGTTATTAGTGCTGTTTGAGTATTTTCAGTCCCGTGGAGATTTTTCCCAAGGAAAAAAACTGAATGAAATTATTGATATCCGAGAGAACTTTTTGCCGCCAGGGCATACGTTTTTGATACTTACTGATTTCAAAATGAAATTGCCACTTAGGTCTTTACTGCAAGTATCAGGTAATAAGCATGCATATTTATTTATTTGAACACAGTATACAATGATCAGTATAAAAATAATCATAAAAATACTAAATGTTACAATTTTCCATGACAGCCGTGAGCGTCTGATATGGCAAAATGCTGATTGATATAATTCTAAACTTTAGCCGTCAGTAAAGGAAACTGTTGTGCCTACGTATATCTCACTGAAGGTTGTCCAGAGTTAAGCCTCAATAAAACTAAAACTGATTTTACGGAAATTAATAGAAGGTTTTGGAAGCACTAATATATTTTCTTGGCTCCTGAGGCCATCATATATGTACAATAGATAAATATAGAGAAAAAGGATCCCGGTAAAACAAAACAAAATCACAGAAAAACTTAGATTAAAAATGACTTAATAGCAAAATTAGTACTGTATCCGTAACAACTTTCACGGATGTAGAGTTTAAATTGCTCCTTGGTGGATGCAAGCTTCAAATATATTAAGACTAAGAGTTAATAGTCCAGTCAACCTATGAAAAAATAGAGGTAAACTAATTGCAACAGAATGTTTTTAACGGTTTTAGGTCAAGAACGTATTCTTCTATAACATGATCAAAAGTTCTAATCAATTCTCTTTTCGGAAAATGTTGAAAATCAGTAATGTTTATGTCGAATTAACGTGTAAAAACCTACTTCACGGGAGCCAGGCTATTCACAGAAAATCTTGTACGTGCCATGATTTTTGCACGATTTTCCTTATTGGGTGGTTTACGAAAAATAGCTCCAGTAACTACAAAAGTAATAAACTAAATCGAAATCGCAATTTTTTAACTATTAATTTTTGTTTGTTTGTTTTTGATGTGGCAAACTCTTTGTTGTTGTGTGAAAAGGCCGCAACACTTAAGCTATTAATTTTAAAAGTATGTTACTAAAACCAGGAATGGGGAATGGGGAATGGTTTTAGAAAAATAAATCTGTCATTGCTGCAATACAGATTTATTGTTCAAAAACTATTCCCCATTCCCCATTGCTGCAATACAGATGTATTGTTCAAAAACCATTCCCCATTCCTGGTTTTAGTAACATCCATTTTAAAATTTTGATTTCAAAATACATTTATCCATTCTATTGTGTACTGATTTTAAGCAAATTAAGACAGCAATACATATTGAAATTAGTTTCTGAAATTATTTTGATGGTGAAAATTTGTTTTTATAGAAAAAATGTTCAAAAGTAGATTTTTGTGACATCTTTCAAGTTTTTACAATTTTTGGTGGTATTAAGTGTGCGATTCTCTACTCGTGTATTTTTCTCTGGGCTCATAGAATCAAACGTCTACCAGGAATAAAGATAACCCATCAATTAACAGTTCTTTATAAAGGTACACGAATATTAATATCTTTGTAATTGTTTTCATCAGTTTCACGTAGCTTTCCCATTGTAAAAATTATTCTTGCAAATCTCAGTGTGTGGCCGGGAATTTATTGAAAGAAAACTTTAAGCAGTCCTCATAAAGCTGAACCTTTCTGCCCAAATGTTTCTCTTGCTTTACTTGGCAACAAAAACTTTATTTTATTACATACTACGTGAATAAAGATTATAGTTAACATATTAAAATATTGCCCTCTACGCCCGATACCAAAGATTAATTTTATTTATATTTGAGATTTAGTTTTATTTTAATAGACAGTTTCGACTTGTTTACAAGCAAAATAGAAGTGTATATTTTTTAAATGACCGGTTTCTGGTCCTTATCATCTAAATGAACTGTTTATAAATTAATAAGCTAGAATTATTTGAATTAACTAGTTTCTGGGTCATTTCATTTATGTGTTATGCAATTAGCATTGTTCCAAGGATAGAAGATAAGGAGAACGATGAGATTAACCACCCAAACCAATTTTACGATGCAAGGACAACAGTTCCACAAAACATGCTGCTGAGAGTACTACAAAACTCAGAATATATACGTGCTAAGTTGTCTCGAGACACGCCCACAAGCTCAAAATGTCCTGACTATTGGTTCGAAGTGCAGAAAGTTCTTCAGGTTTCTAACGCAATGCTTTCTCAGTAAAACAGAAGTGCATGGTTTTCCAAGTAAACGACAAGAATAGTTAGCCGAGAGACGCGTACAATGTAGCAACGCCGAAAACCAAAAAATGCAGTGCTTTAGTTGTGTTCCCTAAAGAAACATAATGGGCGGAGTCCATACAAGCTAGACTATTACATGTGCATGACCTAGCGACACAGTGTATCGTTATCATTAATGCTGCAGCGTTAACTCTCGGAAATCGAAGCAGATCCTGCAAGCCTTCTGGACAGGTAGAGAATTCCAACAAAATAAGAAAAGAATATTTCCTCAAAATTCAAAAAAGCTGGGCGTGTTTTCATGTTACAGTAGACGAAAACGACCTTTAACTCCTACCTAATTATTAGCGATCTCAACATCAAGATGGACAGCTACCTTGAGAGTCAAGAGTTGTCCCCGTACAGGCATCGCACACCCGTAGAAAGGAAAAGCAACCAGAACATTTTGGCAACCAACTAATAATTACTGAGGTCTTCGGTAGAGAAACTGCTGTTGGTCTTAAAGGAACTGCAGAGGCCATTTTAAACGAGTTTCACCAGTTCTAGGCTAATAACAAAACCAAAAAGATGAAAAACGAATAATCATCAAGACTGCAGTAAAGCTGCTCAAACAAGACATCATGTAAAGGCGTTAGGACGCCAGGAATGATTTTCCCGCAAGTAGATGCAGATGTGGACAAACACCTTGAGTTTTTGTGCAGTCACAGATCATTTTCCACATCAAACCTTTTTACCTGGAACAAGCGACGTAAAGTTAACATCGATCGGACAAGACGTAATACCGGCAACGTGTCCTGGTGCACGCTCTCTTCAATTAGAACAAGCCTTTCAGATCGATCGGACAAGACGTAATATTGGCAACGCGTGCTGGTGCTCTCTTCAATTAGAACAAGCCTTTCAGATCGATCGGACAAGACGTAATACTGGCAACGTGTCCTGGTGCTCTCTTCAATTAGAACAAGCCTTTCAGATCGATTGGACAAGACGTAATATTGGCAACGCGTCCTGGTGCTCTCTTCAATTAGAACAAGCCTTTCAGATCGATCGGACAAGACGTAATATTGGCAACGCGTCCTGGTGCTCTCTTCAATTAGAACAAGCCTTTCAGATCGATCGGACAAGACAAAATATACAAATGGATATATATGAATTTAAAGCTCTTTTCCATAATCCGTTGAAATTTTACAAATATCGGTCATTTGTTTTAAAAAATAGAGTCATTTCTGGCTTTAGTCTCGTTTCTATGTTTCATCGGAGAGCTAGTTTACATAAGTTAATTTTCAGGCATTCCAAAATTACGATTTTTTAGGACTTTTAGTATGTTGTTTAGAACTATCTTCAATCATCCTCAAGGAATTACACACATAATAAAAGTGAAACCAACGCTTGTTTTGACCCAACTGACTCTGTAGCTTAGCTGGTAGAACGAAAGTCTAGTAACCCGAAGGTCGTGGGTTCAAATCCCACCTGAATCAGTGATTTTTTCACTGGCTCAAAACAAGCGTTGGTTTCACTTTAATTATGTGTAGAACTATCTTCTAAGGTCCATTACGTAAAAAAACCCTTCTGTTGCAATTAGTGGTGGGTCTAACAGTAGATTGACTAGACTATATGTAAACGCATGAAGAATAAAAGAACAAGAAGTAGCATACCCACACACGTGACCCCATCTCCTGAGAATCCCGTTCGACAAGTACATCGGAATGAGCCCCTTGTGTTGGTGCAGTTTGCGTCTGTGTGGCAGTCATGTTGCAAATGTTCATAATTACTTGACAGTTCTTCTGGTTTGCATTCATTGATGTCTAACAAGTTTGAAGAAATGATAAAAATATCTCTTTCAATACAATTTAAAACTTTGAATCTATAGGACATATATAAACTTAACTTGACACTTTCCAAAAACCCATAAGAAAAGGTAAAATCATCTACCAATTTTCCTTTTTTAAAAAAGAATATTCTCCATGTATAGAATATAAATCTAAGCTATAAGGTTACTATCTTTTTAATAACAAATAATTTTAAATTCAAAAACGTTTTCAATTCGATTAAATCATTATCAGCGGATATTTAATGATCGAAAACGTTTTTTGAAATTGAAGTATTTATTATGAAGAATTTTAACCGTAGATATATATCTTTGAATTTCCTTTAGTATCTCGATAGTTGGTAACAAAACTTTGAAAAATGGCTCTGCTAAATTTCGTCCAAAATAACATAAATTTTCCTTTAACTATTACTAAACAATCATTTCTGTTACAAGAGGTCCGGTTTTAATGTTCCAATTTACGTCAATAGTCTGACTTACCCGATCGTTATCGGTGATCAAACTCTAGGGCAATATCTTTACGAATAAATACTACTTATTAACCTGAGATTGAGATCATTACAGGAAAATCTCAGACCGAGGTCTTGTCGTATTGACCGAGTGAGAGCGAAAACATTCTTATAATGACCTGTCATTACAAGAAAATCTTGGCCGGTCATTATGCGTCAACAAATAATCAGATTACAAGAAATTTTCAAGCCGTATAGTAAAAATAGAGATTGACACAAAATCTGCTATGGTATGAGGTGCAGTTAAGACCAATAATTATTTAATACTCGATGTAAACTTTTGAAAATAAATTTCTTTTTTGCATTGATCAATTACAAAATAAAAGACTGAACTTCTAAAACCGTAGTTGCAGTAGAAATGGAAGATAATTTTTAGATAAAATACTAGACAAAATCATATATGTAATAAAATCTTTTGATTGAAGACTGCTTACAGCATTTTGCTTTAATTGGGCGTAATTTGTAGTAAACTACTCATGCCCGTGAGGCATGCTGTTTAGAGATTGCATTGCATGCGTTACACTGCAATATACAATTATTACAATCTTGTGAAGTGATCAAAAACAGCCAGCTGTAAAAGCACAATCATTGATTGCTTCAAAGCTTTATTCAGATTTAGAAATGTAGAACGCTAATATTAGCGTGTTTATAATTTAGTTTAAAAAACCTAGAATGCATGAAAGAAAAATAGTTTCACGAAGGCATGAAGGGGTGTGGGGTGAGTCATTACGATCCGCCCCTCTTTTTCTAATTTCAAACGTAATTTGACCAATTGACACGAAACTTGGTGTGTATAATAAGTGACCAGTAAATTTCCAGTTAAGTGTAGTTACGTGCACTTTTTAGGCTTCAATTGTTTTTCAACTAATTCGTTACGTGACTTACAACTGCTTTCCATCAATATTGAGAGGGAGGATGGCGAGGAAAACTGTGGACACCAAAGTGTTGCAAACTCTTAAAAATAAGATTTATTTCTATTTGGCAAAGTAGTTGCTAATGATCATTTCCCTGAGCTGTTATTTAAGGAAATTCATGCTACTATCATGGTAACCACTTCCAAAAACCCCAAATGGCGACCACCAGCCCGAATCTCCAATATTATATGAAGTTTTTTTTTAAAAAAAACCCTTAAAACAATTAAAACATCTCCGATACAAGCTTGTTCAGGAGAACAACTTTATAAGAACAATGCGGCTCAAATTGAACTAAATTTAAAACCAACAAGCTCAGGTTGAGGCTTCGAATATTAATGAAATGATTTACCAATAGACTTCATTGAAACTCTCTAAAACTAACTTAATAACACAATATACAAACACTATGCTTTGATTGTATTTACTATGTCAGCTAGAAACAACAATGGAATTAAGAATAATTTGAAGATGAAATATTGATCACCAAAAAATTAAGAAACTACTTCTCAAGTGCTTCTTTATTATTGCTTTAACCCTTTCGTGACGGCGCAAGCTAATTTCGATCCCTGAGGAACGATGCATTTTCGGCTGCCGTAATTTTTATTGACGACCTAAATCAAAACTCTGGCACGTTGAAAAGATAGATCTTGAAACGAGCTTTCCAACGAACCCAAACATGACCTAATTGGATTGAGCCAAAGTTGAGAAAATTGCTTTAAAAGTTGACTTTTTAACAAAACGAAAAATCTTCATTTTTGTCTTTGTCGTCGTCAGCAAGGAGTTAATGTGTATCTTACCTACACACATGACACCATCTCCTAAGTATCCAGTATGACAGGTGCAGTAGAAGGAGCCTTTAGTATTTGTACAGTTCGAATCCAGGTGGCAGAAGTGAGAAAGAGCTTTGTAGTGATCACTATATACTTCCAGGTTGCATTCATCAATATCTTCGAAGTAATGTAGGATAAAACAGTACATCAATGTGATAAACTTTCCCCTTGAAAATCATAACTTTCAAATCATGTACGTTTTCTTACCAGAACATTCGACGCCGTCACCTACATATCCCGTAACACATGCACAAGAGAATGAGCCCGCAGTATTAGTACAGTTTGCATCATCGTGACAGTTGTGTACATAACTGCTGTTGTGACGCACTGCCAGTGCTCTTGGCTGACACTCGTTAATATCTACATGTGTTAAAACAACAGCGTTTTAGCTAGCTTTAGATCCTACGAAAGTATTACAATAGTTAAAAATCGATAAAAATAAGAAAGTATGGTTGCATGTGTTTGTCGACCGCGAATGTTGCATATAAAGCCGAAACTAATTTTAGAAATCCATACATATTTTTAGATAGCCTGCTGATGAACAGTAACTGTTCTGCTACTTTTTTCCGGCGGCATTTTAGTTGTATCTGTTCAGATATTTATAAACAGTGAAGTTAGATTGCCGTCATTAGAGTTAGAGTCGAAAATGGTAACCAAAGTTGTTTAGATAGAACAAAAATTACGCTTCGTGCGTCTAACCTTCGTCAGTGCGTGCTCTAAATAAGGACCTTAGATGAAGAGGTCGACGAGTACGAGGGCGGCAAAGACGAACAGTAAATACAATAATTGTACCTTTGAATGCATCGTACCGTGCACGTAAAATGATTTTTTAGAGTTATTGGGACAGCAAGAACGTAATTGCAAAAATGTTTCATGGCGAACTTTTTCACCGTTTACCGCTCGCAAAATTCAAAAATAAGATAAAAAAAAACTCTAGAAATCCGCACAAAAATGAAAAGTGAATTTCTTGAGGCGTAGTTGTTGGCGTTCTTGTCCTCAAAGCTTAAAATTTCCTAAGAGCTCTGCACGTGACTCATTCATTTGCCAACTCACTTTAATGTTTCTTCATCTATAAAAACTAGTACTATGACATTACCACTGTAGCTTTAGCCATGAACGTGAAAGTTACTTTGAAGTATGTCACGCGAATTTCAAAAGCAATGAATTGTAATGATTATATAATAATTGTGTTCATGACAGTGAATTTAAACGTGAGAAGTTGTAGCAATGAATTTAGATGTTAAACAGTTGTAATATTGGTAGGTCGACAAGTTTTTTTAGACAATGTAAAGTTCTTAAAGGTTGTAAGAATAAACTTAACACTCTTAAATTTACGTAATACTGTAGAACTGTGACACGAACCCCAGGTTGAAAACCCAGACTCTGTGCGTGTAAAGCTAATATATATCACGCTTTACGAATATAAAAAGTTCTGTTGTTCTCTTTTACGCTTTCTGGCCTCAGTTACAGCCTTATGGTACTTTTTATGATAAATTAAGAACTTGTGCTTTAACTTGAGTTAAATTTAATTCTTGGAAATAAAGTCGGGATGACTTCGAAACGTTGACTGATCTTTCTAAAAATGCTTTTATTATCAACAATATTATTAAATGTGACAAGAAAGCTTCTAAAATATTTTGGAGTAACATATAGGTTTAAATTAAATGTTTTGATCGTTGGGAAAATATATGGCTTTAGTGCCTCACCAACACACGTGACACCATCTCCTGAATATCCCACATTGCAATCGCAGTGAAAGGATCCTTTGCTGTTGTTACAGGTAGCGTTTTGATGACAGTTATGAGCTAGGCCTTGGTGTTTAGTTGATAGTTGGTCAGGAAAACACTCATTAATGTCTGTAAATTAAAAATTATCAGCAAATACTTAAATTTACAATATAGAAAATGTGTACACGAAAATTCATTTCACTCTTTGATTTATAAAATTTCTTACCTGTTCGTTTTGGTATCAAAACAGTCAACAAATAATAGCTTATATAATAACCGTTGATTATGAATATTAGAGAGCCTTATTGTGCGTGCAACCAGTTTTACGATCATTTTTTATACGTCTGAGGTTTTCAAAGTTTGTTTTCGCGCCTTTTTACCCTGCGTGCGTCCGTCGTGGTAAAGCGCGCGCTGCGTAAGGTAGAAAATGGCGCCAAAAACGCCGTTCTCGATCCAGCCTACCCTCGGAGAATAAACCTCTGCTGTGAAGTGCTTTTAAATTAAGAAATATAAAATGGTTTCCGTGTTTACGCTTCGCGTCGTGGTTTCCTATGCTTATCTCGTGTTTTCCCAACCTCCCGCGTGTTTACATCAGCTTATGTAAACACGGAAACCACTATAATGTAAAACGGTTTTTCAACCAATCAGAATACGCGTACTATTTAAATTATTTTATAAAGCACTGTATATATTCAAAGTAGGGGAGTAAAAATATCACTTTGTTTCCTTTAATCATTATTTTGAACAATCACCAGCCATCATCCTATTTTCCGCATTTGCGAACACTGGATATTTCATAGGCACACTTTCAAGAGCTTTCTTATAAAAAAGCTATTTCAGTCATTATCAAATATTTGATGATAGTCTCGTCAAAATTAGCCTACTACTCACCGATACACGTGACTCCATCACCAGAGTAGCCCGTACGACATGTACAGCTAAATGAGCCCACAGTGTTATTACAATATGAATCAGCGTGACAATTATGGTAATACGTTGTCTGACTCGGACCAAGAGAGTCCGGTTGGCATTCATCTATATCTGAGAAAAAATGTATAAAATTTTTTTATCAAATATTTACAGGGTCAATTTAAATTCAAAACGTCTTCCATACTCTTATGAAGTAGGAATAAGAAAAAGAAGAATAAAAATATTTTAGAATAAAAAGATATCTTGGAATAAAAATATCTTGGAAGAAAGAGTATTCAAAAAATTGAGCGAGATGGAGAGTGGAAGTAAGAGAGATTGCTGTCAGAGTGGGGTAAATCCGGCCACCCCTGTTTAAGGGGATAAACCGGATCAAAACGGAATTGATGATGATGATGGGCAGCGGTAGTAACATCATCATTAGCCATACTTTTTCTCTAATAACCGTATACTGGCTGAACCGTTTTTTTATCAAGTTGCCCACATCTTTCAACTAGTACTCACTCTTTCAACGATTTTTCTTCCCTGGCTTCATGCATATGTAATTTCCAAAAATTATTTGCAACCTTTACGATCTTGAAATTAGTGGAAGTGATCTATCTTTGACTACATGAGGAACAGCGTATTTTTTCCATCTTTCTGGAAAATGCTTTTGATTTGTACGTAATTAAATGAGTTTATAATAGAATATTTATTGAAGGTAGCTGCTTATTTTTACTGGGCTACTTGTAAAGTTAAAAATTCTTTTTTTTGTCGACCAGACAAAACGTGTTTCCCATAATTCCTTGGAGCGCCAGCTTTGTTGCTAGGACTAGCGGGACCTGGAACAAAGGTAATCCCCAAGTGAACGCTTCTAAAGCATCTTGTATTCGATAGATTAGCTTTGTGATAAAACTCGCGAGACCATTATGACATGTCCTCTTATCAGTCATAAGGTCAGTTAAAAAGAATATTTAAATATTTCCATCAAAAAAAATCTTAGCACAACTACTCACCGACGCATTTGACACCATCGCCTGAGAACCCATTATGACAGGTACAAAAGAAGGAGCCATTGGAGTTGGTACAATTAGCGTTCAAATGACAGTTATGTGCAAGGTCCTTGTACTTGGGAGATAATAGGGACGGTAAGCATTCATTTACATCTGCAAAGAGTATGAAAAAAAAAACTTTTTAAAATCACATTGTAAGGCACAAGCAAGTAACGTGGCTCTCCACTAGGTTTCTCCTCTAAGAGGTTTCTGTAGCTCAGATTGTAATAAAAATCGCAATGGTCGAAAACCTGAAAACTAAACGTTACACGTAGGTTACTTACGTTAACAATATTCTTTGTTAAGCTATCATAGTCCATTTTCTTCGTATTTTTATTGGACGAGAGAACATCACGTACACGTGAAAACCTTTTGATGTAATATACCAACTATCAAAGTCCATTTTTCTTGTAACCTTGTTGCACTAAAGACCATCACGTGCACATGAACAAGTTTTGATGTAATATACCAACTATCAAAGTCCATTTTTCTCGTAACCTTATTGGACGAGAGGAAATCACGTGCACATGAATAAGTTTTGATGTAATATACCAACTATCAAAGTCCATTTTTCTCGTAAACTTATTGGACGAGAGGACATCACGTGCACGTGAACAAGTTTTGATGTAACATACCAACTATCAAATTCCATTTTCCTCCTAATCTTATTGGACGGGAGGACATCACGGGCAAGTGAACAAGTTTTTTTTTTATTTTATGGACCAGTAAATAACAATTCCGAGAGTGAATTGTATTTCAGTTTGGATAAAAGCCATTTCCTTGTTCCTCTCTGGTAGTTGGTATATAACAAAACACTTATTAAACATAACCTCGGGAAAGCATTATGTCCCTCGACGGCCATGTTTCCCAAGGCTCTACTTCGGGACTATACTTATCTTTACAATGGCTCTACTTCGGGAATCCACTTATCTTTACAACGGCTCTACTTCGGGAAACCACTTGTCTTTACAACGGCTCTACTTCGAGAAACCACTTATCTTTACAATGGCTCTACTTCGGGAAACCACTTATCTTTACAACGGCTCTACTTCGGGAAACAGCGGTCTCAAGACCACAAAACACCCTGTTACCCACGGTTACAGTCAATAAGAAGTAAATATACATTTAAACAAACGGTACTTCAACATTAAACATTTTTTTTATATTCAATGGCTACAAATGCTATTTCGCTTCAAGGTAAGCAGATAAAATCTTGGATTGGTTGAGGTTTTTCGTTGGTAATGATTTTTAGATTACAGTATGTAAAATAAGTGGTCTCTTAGTCATTATTTTTATTAGCTGTATAGGAGATGTAAATTGGTCGCGAAATTGCAACCATTGTTGAAGTTTTAGTCGTAACTGGAAAAACTTTAGGCGCAAATGCGACAGTATCGAGCCCTGAGTTTTAAATTAGTTTACAGTATACTCTTGGGCAGTGACTCTTGCACGTCATATATAGTACCTCACAACTCTAGTAGTAAAAATATTTTGTGGAGACACAAGTTAGATTAAATATTAACAAATGAATAAAATTACAAACCAATGCACGCAACTCCGTCTCCAGAATATCCCACTTTGCAGGTGCAAAAGAATGATCCTTTGGTGTTTGTGCAGTTAGCGTTAGTGTGACAGTTTTGATAATAACGCTGATGATTGGTCGATAGAGAACCACGTGGTAGACACTCATCAATATCTATTGAAGGAGGGAGACGTTGATATTCATCACATACAAAGGATTCATAAAATAATGAACAGCATTGAGAACAGCGCTATATTCCTTGCATAATTTGTTACTTTCATCATTGGGGTTGATTATGAAATGGCAAAACTTTGCTTGACCTCTAATCACACGATTCGCTCGGCAAATCACAGCTTAATTTTAAAGGGTTAAATACTAGACAGTTAAAGGTAAAAAACTGAATACTTTACAAGCCACTTGGTCCATACAACAAAGTTAAAGGTAAAAAACTGAAAAGTTTACAAGCCACTTGGTCCATACACTTGGTCCATACAACAAAGTTAAAGGTAAAAAACTGAAAAGT
>JAOBRB020440286.1:375-19507 GCA_027575285.2 Zoanthus pulchellus | reverse complement strand
TATGTCAAAGTATCCCGAAATTGCTTTACTTAACAATACATCAGCCCGATCAGTTATAAATCACATGAAGTCAATGTATGCACGAAATGGCATACCAAGCGTCGTTGTCACTGACAATGGACCACAGTTTGCGAATCAGGAGCTTCAAACTTTTGCGAAGTTGTATGGCTTCAAACATGAATTGACAAGTCCTTATCATCAGCAAGCGAATGGGCAAGCAGAGAAAGGCGTACAAATAGTGAAAAATCTACTGAAAAAATCAACAGAGAGCAACGAAGACACCTACCTTGCCTTATTAGCATATCGTACTACTCCAATAGATTGTGGCAAGTCTCCAGCTGAGTTATTAATGAACAGGTCATTAAGAACAAGACTACCCGATGCCACTCACTACAAAGTACAAGTAAGTGCGCGAGCAACCAAAGAAAGACAAAAGCAAAAACATTACTATGACAAGACTGCAAAACCTCTCAGACCACTAGTCAAGGATGAAACAGTTAGAATCAGAACAGACAAGTGCTGGAGTAAGAAAGGAAAGGTTTGCAAAGAAGTTGCGCCTCGAAAATATGAAGTGAAAACAGAGGGTGGTGAAAGCTACCAAAGAAACCGTATCCATTTGCTACCAACGAAAGAAGACTTCGTTTCATCTGACTTTGATGTTGATATCGAAGAGACTACAGATATAGACAGTCGCCAACCGAGCAAGGAAGAACCACCCAAGAAGAGTTTAATTCCTGTTGAACCTGTTAATTTACGCAGATCACAGAGAACAATTAAAAAACCGGAGAGACTAATAGAAATAGTTTAAAGCAAATACTTAACACAAACAATGGACACGAATATAAACTTTGTTTATTTCTTAGCATGTTCACATTTTTTTGAAGGGAAAGATGTAATGATAATGTATGTTAATGTAGTTATACACATCCGGGTAATTAATATTAGCACGTGTATTACAAGATGGCGTCAATAACACTACATATGAGTTTTATTATTGTTTTGAAAAGAAAAACAATAGTTTTCTTTTTCGAATTTTGTTTTGTTATGGCTCTAGCCAATATTCGGTTATCTGATGTATTTTGGCTTTGTTCCTTGTGTTTACGAGAAATTATACGTGAGAGAAAAAAAACAAAACAAAAAATATCAAATTAATAATTAATGAGGAATTGAGCACGTGAAAAGCCTTTGTTGCTTCAAAATTTAGAAATTAACTTAAAACTTACACCGATGTTTTATATAATTATTAGTTCAACCGTTTCTTAAGTTTCTAAGAGTTTTACTCTTAAACAAGAAGATAGTACATGCTTTGTTGCTTGAGAAACTTTCACTCGACTTTCGGAATTCTGATTAATTATTAAGGTTAGTGAAACCATCCTTTTAGCAAAAATAAGAAATTTCTATTTATAATAGTTTAAATATAGGTCTAAATATTTTGTTTGTTTTTGTACAAGAAGCTGCCAACTAGGATGTAGGCGTAAACTTATCTATACGCTGACGTCCCAATTTTATGAATTTGCGCCATAGGTTTTATACGTTTTTAAGGAACGTCCCTGTTGATATTTCTTCTAAAAAGGAAGCCATTCTTTCAGAAAAAATCCGATAATGCTACTGCAGAGGTTTAATGTAAATCCATGTGATTTTTCTATCTAAAAAGGTTTTTCCAAGCAGCTTTCATTTAGGATAAGTTGACGTTCCATCAAGTTCTTGTTGGGCCTTGATTGAAAGTTACTAAGTAGAGTAACGAGATAAATTATTGGCATCACTATATACGAGTAAGACTTAAGAGAGTTGCTAAAGACCTTGAGGTGTAAGAAGTGATAATAAAGAAGAAGACTGAATGTAAGTTTTGTTTTGTTGTTATACCTTTTAATCTTAAACCTTTAAGAGATATCATAGTATAGTGGCCACATAACTAGTGAAGAAAAAAAAAAGTAGCCTAATAATATAAAGATCAGCACACCATTATAAAGAAAATGAAAAGTACAGATTAATGACCAACTTTTTTGCAGCTGTGTTTTAATTGTTTTTTCTCCAGGATTAATAACCCATTTTAAGACTCTAAACAGCCTAAAATTATGTAAACTGCCATTTATATAAAAACCAGTTTAGGCTAACTCCTGAGAATGTAGGTTCTTATAGTTGCGTGTTTTTAATGTCTAGCAAATTGTTCATTTTAATTATCTCCTTTTACTTTCGAAAAACTTACCATATTTTCTCCAATCTAGGTTGGTTGGAATACCGTCGGTATATTTTCTCTTAAACTCATTCTCAAGCTTTTTGTGATATTTTACAATTTGATGGCGAGTCGAGACTTCATCTTGATCTTCATCTACGTTGCTGTCAGCTAGATATTGGTCATTGTAATTTAATGGAGAATCAAATTCATCATTTAAACTATTCGCGTCATCGTCTTCCTCATAAACATCAGCACTATCGTCATCAGTATCACCATCGTTTATCAAACCTTTGTATGAGGAGAACTCGTCATCCGTGAGATCAGCAAAGTGATTGACAGAGAGTTTATAGGGCAAGTTCTTTCTGTTTATTGAGCGAATGTACCTAGGCAATAAAACAGGGAACTGGTTAGCTAGCTAGCAAAATAATCGTTCTACATGGAGCCGGTGCCTGTCTCTTGTTTCTAGATTGTAATCTCCACCTCTTTCCCCTGGACGAGACACCAATCCATCGTAGGTTAACTCCCAGCGGAAGCTGCATGCATGGTGCTCAGTGACTGTCGATAACAAAATTCTAGGAGTTCAGGGTAGAAAATTTATTTTTCTAAGACCCAAACCCAAACTCTCCCTTGCCAAAAAACATAATGAGTTACTACAGCATCAAAACAATTATGAAGTTGAGTTCTTCAGCTTTCCAGAAAAGTAAAGTGGAAGGAAAAATAATTCTAAAATTGAGTCCACATAAAATAAAACAAATTTACAAGTATGTGTTAAATGCTTCTGCAGGTTCTGGTTTGCCTTGTAATGCTCAAACGATTCTCACGTGCTCTTCCAACTTCCCAAGTGCATCCATAACACAATAGACACACGCTACGGGTGAATTATTTGTTAATTGAATGATACTGCGGTGTTTTTAAAGAAACAGCTTTACAAAAAGTTCAGTTTTAACCGCAATGAGAGTCTTCGAACTGATGTTTCGGACTGTAGCACTTTGGCATTCACTACGACGAAGGACTTTAGTCCGAAAGGTCACTTCAAAAATTCTCTTTACGGTGTAAAACTTACTATTTGAAAACTTATAATCTAAACTAGATAAAGCTGAATGTCCATGTATACCAAAGAAAACAAGATAAAAAAAATGATTAAAAAAAAAGAAAAAACCAGGCTGAATTTATAAAGAATTACACTTAAAGCACAATCACAATGCTTTACGTATAGTAAATTAATGTAACCAAAGGAAATAAGAATGAAGCTAGTCTAGTTTAATACTAGTGCTCAAAAGAAACGCTTCGATATATCGTTTTGTATCACAAGAAGAGTATTGTTCTCGCGAAAAAAAAATTTCTGACAAATGCAATATTTCACACTCAGATTCAATGCGGAGAACGATTTCGATATAAATTATCTCGTAGTGGCAAAACAAGTTTGTGTAGTTTGCCTCTAAACGAAATATTGTAGGCAAGAAAACAGACCTAGCTCTAAATTACAATAGACAAATTTAGATCTTCGAATGTACCTAAAACGTAAATGAGCATCAAAAAGACTTTTAAAAATGAAATACAAATAACATCCTCCTACCTAATGTTGTGCCTGAAGATATGTTTTCGCTTTTGGTGCTCTATTTTGTTGTTATATCTTTTTTCATGGTTTTCTCTAAACTTTAAGAAATCATAGTCTATCGGATCAACGCTGTGCCCAATGGCGGCAAATTCTTCCATAGGGTTTACACTATGGACGGCAGTTTTGCTTCCTTTTGCAATCTTCTTGAGGTCCCAGCACCATTTGTCATGCTTGACTGAAATTGAAACAATTTAATTTAGATGGTAGTGCAATTGACCTTTGTTTCTTTATGTTACTGTTTACAGAACAATAGTGAAAACGTTGTACCTGGCTTCTATGATAAAAATCAAAACAGACCCGTACTCAGGGAAAGGAATGGGGGTTGGGGGTACTCATGGCGCGCACAAACCCCCCTCCCAACGGTTGTAAAGATCCGAACACACACTTATAATATAAGTAAAAAATATAAATCTAACGATGGAAAAGGATTGTCCAAAGTTATTATTACGCAAAATATTGTCCTCAAAAGTTATGATAAAATGCCGTTATCTCTAGGGGATGGTCACAAAAATAATTGTTCACACCCCCCAGCAAGAAGTTTGCGTACGGGAATGATGAAATACAGATATTGACTTTGTACCAGTACCTAGCTTGAAGCAAATTAAACGGGCAGTAAAGTGGGACCTACTCTTTACATACATATTAGCAATTATTGTTAGGAAACTATATTTTACAAAGCCGAAGTTGTTGCAGTATTCAAATTTCGAGTTCATTGTGTGGCAAGGTTGTACTTGTATTTGTCAACAGAACAAGAAATAAAACATTGCTTATCTAACCGGCGATTCTAATAATCAATCTGAAGGCTGCTTTTCACTAGCGACGGAGTCGGTGTCGCGCGTAATCATAGGCGCAGAGCGATACGATCTAGTGAAATTCAAACTGTCTGAGTCATAAGCGGAGTCAGAAGAAAATAGGAACGTTCTGATTCTTCCGATTCCGATTTCGTGGAGTTTATGACTCTGCTAAAGATTTCACTCTTTGATTAGATAATAATGCTCTTACGACTTTGACTCTGACTCTGAATCATGCAATGGTTAGTGAAAACCAGTCTTTAGTTCAAAACTCTAGAATAGATTGTACAAATGTACTAATGGCTAACTTGAAGCAACTGATCTTCTAAGGTTACGTTGGTAGCAGGCTTTACCCTTTAGAACTACCATTACAGAGTAAACCTGGTTCCTAGCAGCCATGGACAGCTCTTTCAGCCTTCTTAAGCCTCGTCAGCCTGGCTTAACAAACAAACAAACAAACCCTGGTTGCCAAAGAAGCAAATAAGTAGAAGCTAAAGCGCAAGATTCCATTTGCGCTTGTTAGATACAAGATCATTATAGCCGCTATTTACTACTTACGCTGCATAACCTAAATATATACCATTAGCAAGTACACAACAGGTTAGGTCTAATTTATCCTGTCTGCAACAAGAGTTTGAGTATGACAAAAGATTTGTTAAAATGCCGGTTAAAACTGGTTTAAGCAGGTACAACTGGTTTTTGAAACCACTTACTGGTTTTTATTTATGTTAAAAAGATTAGTTAGAAAACCAGTTAAAACTGGTCTAAATAATACAAAGGAGTCCTAAAGACTTTTAACAATAGCAACTGTTGAGCCAAACTTCATGCAAATGCGAAAGTCTCTCAGCAATATTTCACACAGGCTGCAAATCCAGATGGGGAATCCGTGGCTCAAATGAGCTGCCTCAGTTGCGACTAATATTACTTAATATTTATATATCTACTCACGATGTGGTACTTTAAATTTGTCCTCGCTGTAGTTCCACTTTTCAAACTTGTGGTAATCAACGACATATCTATCGTAGTAAGACACTAAAAGGGTGTCATAGCCATTCATCTCAAACCGAACAGGCTTAGGAGGCTTTGTCTTGGTGGCATAGAAAGTGTAGTTGTTCTTTCTTTCAAATATGTTGTGTTTGTACGTCCATTTGGTGCACAGCTTTCCTTTTATTGTCGCATCACCAACGTACTGGGAACAAAGAGAAATGGAATAGATTCTAAAATTCTAAAATTTATTTTAGTAATTAGGTCAGATTGAAAATCAATGGATCCAATTTTACGCATTTTGGTCAGGCGGCTGGTTTACTTAGATATTTATCCTTTCAGTCCCAGTAGTTATCAGCACCCAACTTCTCCTTACAAAACTCATATAAAATAAAACAATTTGATAATGAGACAACGAGAGTTGATCAAACAAAACAAGCGGTTAAAGATTAAATTTAAAATTCTCTCAAACATTTTCACTGAAAAGTATACGCCCAAGTTGGGAGAATTTAACGAAACAACTGGGACGAAAAAGGGTGAAGCGACGTCTTGCAAGATTTTAGGGACCTTGTGGCTTTGCTAATCAAAACAAAGTTGTTAGAGTGGACTGGTTATGAAACTTAGCAAACTACAAAAAAGATTACAATGTTTCTTTGTTTTCTTTGTTTCATGTTGTGTGCAGGGTCACAGTTAAGGCTTAACACAAATAGTTGCTCTTGATTTATTTCTACTGACTTTGATCCGATTCAAGTTGTTGCCTTTGCTAAAATACTTCTATCTATTGCTGTTTACTTTTACAAATGAGATAAGTCAGTTGTTAATAACGCAAGAGCAGATATGAGCTTTTTGCTTTATATTTTTTATATTTAGTTTCGACTTAAAACTGAACTATGAGATAAAGATAACTAGATTGAGGGTATATGTACAAGGTGTGTCATTGAGGGTATCTGTACAAGGTGTGTCATTGAGGGTAGATGTACAAAGTGTGTCATTGAGGGTATATGTACAAGGTGTGTCATTGAGGCTATATGTACAAGGTGTGTCATTGAGGGTATATGTACAAGGTGTGTCATTGCCATTGGGGGTATATGTACAAGGTGTGTCATTGAGGGTATATGTACAAGGTGTGTCATTGCCATTGGGGGTATATGTACAAGGTGTGTCATTGTGTGTATATGTACAAGGTGTGTCATTGAGGGTATATGTACAAGGTGTGTCATTGAGGGTATATGTACAAGGTGTGTCATTTTGATTTGTCTTAGTTGTTTAATTTACAGTAGCTGTACTCACGTGACCATCAAATGCAAAGAGCCTATAGTGTAGTTCATTAAATGTTTATTTTTGTAATCGATATGCATATAAACGATTTTTTTTTACAAAAATAACAACTTTAGAAGAATAATGAGGCTCATGTTAAAAACAATTTCAGGCTGAGACTCTGAATATGTCCGACAATATTTACGTCGAGATTTCACTAAAACTCATTTTTTAGAATTCACTGAGCTAAACAACACAAAACACAAGTGTCGCCGTGTTTCACATTTATTGTGAAATTGGAATGGTTCCTATTATAAATTTTTTTAAAAAAGAATAAAGAACAATTTAAGCCTAAAATCACCAAAAACTTAACAACGATGAGCTGCGGAAAAATTACTGGTTCTTATAAAAAGTATATGTAATGCTATATCTAGGCTACTCTAGGTTTATACTTTGAAGCATTATTTGTCCGTACTTCTGTTAGAGATTAAAGCAACTGTGTTTGAGTTCTTTTTCTTATATTTTAAAATTTCTGTTATAATAACATATATTACAACGTGAAACAATTAAACTGTTCGCATTATACCAGATTAATTATTGGTTTGTGATCTAACGCTTACCTTAAAATCCCTTAGTCGGGATTTAAACGGCCAGTGGGCGTCGGCTGGGAGAATACTCTGGGCACCAATCCTTCGAATTTTCGTGCCATATCTCTTCCAGCAACCCTCGTAATGTTTCTTGTTTCTGTAAGAGTATTTCGGCACAATCTTAAAGTACATGCCATGACGTGAAAGATCCCCACGCTGGATTGTCTTAACCTCGCCTGTATGAAAGATTTGATACAGTTAAATTGTTCATTTGCCTGTTCAAAGTACTTCATCGTGAAAACCCAAATTGTGATTCGGAGTTAGTGTAAAATTTGTTAAACTGTAAATATCAATAGTAGATATTTCGTATACATATAAAGTCTTTATTCTTCTAGTGGTGATGGCTAAAAAAATCAATTCGATTACAATTTTTCCTGCGTTGTTTTAATTTGCTTAAAAAATCACTTCGGTTTCACCATGAACAAGCGAGAGGAGGCTGGTAACTAGCTGAAGACGTCAAAAGTTGAAGTTAACAGTAAGAGACCAGACTCCCACTCTCCATCAAAACGTTACACTAAAATTACACAATGCAAAATTTTAATCGAAGTTTTGTTTTTCGATTATTATGAGATGGTAAAGGACATATTTTTACATACAAAAAACCTTGCAACGGATGAATACACTTTAACGGAGTGAAAAACTTATGGTAAAAATGAATGCAAAACCGTCAGGTGGAAATCGTAATTCCTGAAGTATTTTGACCGCCGCCTGGTTAGCCCAGTTGTTAAGGTGCCAGTCTGCTGTGTGGGAGGTCTCTGCTTCCATTTTCGGCCGGACCAACACTCAGGGTCTTAAAATAATTGAGGAAAAGTGCTGCCTTTGCTCTAACATTTGCAAATGTTTAGACTTTCGCGTTTTTTCGGATAAGGAAGTTAAACCGTAGGTCCAGTCTCTCGATCTCTCTGTCCAGGGACTTAAAAGAACCCACACACTTCTCGTAAAGAGCAGGGTAGTGATCCCAAAGTTGTGGTCTGTCTCTTCAACTGAGGGCACTTCTTATCGGCTGCCAAATTGCGCCATAACATACGAGCCGTTCAGTGGACTTTCTAAGACCCTCAAACTGTTAAAACCTGTGTTTATTTGTAAAGCGGTTAAAGTTTTATAGGATAAGCGCTATATAATTACTGCAATTATTGATATTATTAGATCGTCAATTTTTTTCACTGATGTATCCAAAGAAAAAGTACTCGATCTTAAGTGGATAAATCTGTGCTGTGGAACGCATGTGCCAACGATGCAGTTTTGTAGAACGTTTTAACGGTACAGACCTTAAAATTGAATAAGCTCTACTTTTTTTGAAAACAAAGACGTTTTTAAAAAAGACTCGCATTAATACACTAGAAAAAAAATCAAATTTATGTGATCAGTTGACTTGCTATATAAACATTAAATGCCATCTTTAAAAATGTTTAAAAACACAACATTTTTTTTTCTTGTGTTCCAAATTTATTGAAAACACTCACATGCGCCACGTGTTATTGTTACGATGTAACTTTGATTACCAAAACAAACATGTACCATGAAAGTCTTTTTTCTGCTTTTTAAAATTAAATAAAAAAATGGAAAAACAGAGGTAAGGTTACCTCTCTCTATAAGGTTATTATACAAACGTTTTTCAGGCTGATACTTAAAATGCCCGAAATATTCTAAACGATTACATTATTACTTATGTTTTGAGATTATTAAAAAAATTAGGTAAGTTAGTTACATTTGTCTTTTAAGATCTAGTTTTATAATTCAGACAAAAATGAGATACAAGTACTAATATTTTTAGTACTTACTTTTTCTCTAACTAAATAAAAAATACTACATGTTGAATAAATTATATTCTTTTATTCAACATGTAATTAATAACGAGTCAAGAACAAAAACTTCTTTACGGGTACCATGAAACAGTTTTGATATTTAAAATGTAATTAAAGCATTCAACTAAAACAAACATATTCAAAGTGTCAATTACAATCGGAACTTACCACCATAGTAATCGATTCTGCTCCTATCGGCTGGTTTACTAAACCATATTTCAAAAGGTTCATTTACTTCACTGGTTGGTAACGATAAGACACCCGTAGCGTGGTATTCATCAGGAAATCGAAGGTCTGTCAAAGTCGCACCAATTTCAAGATCTAATCCTCTTCTCGCTTTGCTTAAACCAGAGAATTTTTTTTCAGGTTTAAAAAAAAGATAAGCTGCAACTCCCGCAACTATTAGGATAACCACTGCGATTGCAGCTTTTCCATAGGGCATCGTATAGATAAAATTCTTTTTAAACTTGAGCAATCTAAGTTGTTTACTGAAGCGTACAGCAGGTGCTTTGAATTTCTCAGTCAAGTCTGTCGAAAGGGCGCGGTTCCATTAACGGGTCAACTGGGGAGTCTTGTTTCACTGCTTGACCATCGAGTCATGTCATATTTCAGGCCGTTGGAAGTGTATTTCGGTCAATGAACTTCTCATCTAGAGCCAAGCCCGGCTCATATTCAACGGTGCTGACCAGTTTACTCTATGACTCCATGTTAACCACTTACATCATACCATAAAAACGTCGGCGAGACAATCGACCCGAATAAATAATAATCTCAATATTTAGAATTAAAAGCATTTTAAATGGTTTAGTCTTCTGAGGCGAGTTTGAAAACAAAATATTTTAACTGATTGTCAATCCATGTTTGGACAAACCGATTCGTTAAGTTTTTTTAACATCAAAATATATGAAAGTTGAAATTATAGAGGACGAAGTAAAAGAGTTAAAAAACGTAAAATCGGTAATGAAATCTGACAACATGCGCAGTCGGTAAGATCTCCGCCTTCCGATCACAAAGTCCCCATGCAATTCCATTCTTACAATGCCGAGACTGAATATTTGTGTGACCTTCTTTTCCGGCTAAGCTAACTCAGCTTTGCATCCTTCCGGGGTAGGTAAATGAGTACCAGCGTCTGTTGGGAGCTAACCTTTATTAGCCGAGTGTCTAGTCGTTTTAGCGCCTTTCGGCACTAACTGGGGACACAAATAAAAAATAAGTTAACTAAATTACAACTTTAAAATATGATTGCTATAAAATAAAGTAAGCGTCGCTAAGAGCGACGATCCTCCAGCCGGCAACCTGTCCGAGTGCAGTGCCAGAACACGCATTCATTAAAAAGATTTTTTATTTGAACACAAGTACTATTTTTTTAAAGTTTTATTCATTTCAAATAATTGCTTATTCAATTTTGTAAGTCGAAGTCCTCAAGCCTAGTAATCCTAGCCCTAATTTTTTTGGCCGAGGACGTGCACACTATTGCCCTGAACAATTCCTGAAGGTTTCACCAAGATTGGCCCAGCCATCTTTGAGTCTATAGAGAACGAAGCACAGGATTTACACCCCGTCCCCTAGTATACCTTCGCCGGCTTCGCCGGCTGGACTAAAGCTAGAACTATGAAAGGAAATACATTATACAGGTAAAGCTATTTTAAAAACTAGTAGTGGCAGTAAAATAAGACACTACGTTGAACATAAATAACAATCTCTCCCACATTCCTTTATTACTGCTGATATATTCCTTTTGCGTATCATGATTTTAAAATTTGACAGGGACTCGATTAAAAATCTTAATTATCGATAGATTCGACAATTTATGTGAAAAGGCCAATCAAAACGATTGTACACACCGATTTTCAAAAGTCGCGTTATTTGGATTCCTAACACGTTCAAGGCTGGTAAGTTTAGATGTTGACATTTTCAATTTGAAGAAAACAAATGGCTGAACGCGGCTGTTTGCTGTTCAAGATGCCAGCAGTAATGGTAGAACTGTTGAAAAAAAAAATCTTAAAATCTCTTCTTGGTGGTTGAATCAATCATTCATTGAGACCTGTCATCACTAAATACCGCGGAAAGGATTTTACGGTATTTACGACGTTGCTGAATGGATGGTGGACTGTATCATTTGTAATTAAGATGTTGAAGATGGCAGACATTTTTGGTCTAAAAACGCCGTAAAAACATATCCACGGCCCTTTAAGATACCTTTCGTTAACTTTGCTTTTAATTCTAGTTACTCGATTCAATTTCTGAAAATCCTTTCATTTTTCATTATCTTGTTGCAGAACTCCGCTACACTTTTGGGGCCTCCCTATTTCGCCAATGAATTACGAATGGTTATCATGTTTGGCAATCAGTTATTTAATTCAAAAAAGAACACTAAGCATTTTTTGTTTTTTATTTTTCAGGTTTGGTTTACTGGTACAATAAACCACTTATTTAACCAATAACAGCCCGTATACCATTTTGGTTATCACATAATTTTATTACACCGATAAGTATATGTTATAAGTATAGGTCATGATATGCTAATAGGAATAGGTTATAGAAACAGGCTATGATACTCTGATAAGTGTGGGTTACAGGAATAGGTTATTGTAATGATAGGTATAGGTTATAAGTATAGGTTATGATATGCTGGTAAGTATAGGTTATAGGAACAGGCTATGATATTCTGTTAAGTATGGCTTATAGGAATAGGTTATTATACTGATAGTTCTGTCCCGGCCATACAGAAGAATACTCTTACAAACTCTCTGAAGAAGATGATCTCTCAGAGAAATGGAGATCTCTGACTAACAAATATCATGTAATTAAGAGCAAACGATCAAAATTTGGTATGTGTATAATTGGTTCACTTTGTTCTCAATAGTCACTTGAGAGTGAAATATACCATATCGCTGTATATTTCACTGCAACTGAACATAATCGAAGCTTCATCGAAGGTCGATCGAAACATTTTCTCAAATGTGGTGAACGTTCTTGTTAAAAGCCATGACTCATAAAACTGCAAATGTACGATACAACCGCACTGTGTAACCCTCTCTATAAGAACAATTTAACCGCTAACTACCTTATTCATTCAGCAACGGAAGTCAACTCACGTATAAAAAACATGATTATACAAACAAACAAAAGAGCGACCATTCAGTTGCTTGTTGTTTTTCGAAAACAGCAACAGAAACGTTTCAAAGTACCACAAAAAGCAGAACGGAATTGACTATTGAGCAGGACGTAAATAATTGGATTACACACAGCATTCGCTGAGGCCATCCAAAATGAAATCACCTGAAAGTGCTGTGGCCTTCGTGTTAGGTACCCAAGTACTTGCAGTAGGCTGTCCGTAGCGAAGGGAAGCCAACATACGTAAAACGTAACGACAGTCGCAAGAAGGACTCGTACTAGTTTTGTTTGGCGATAAAGCCTGTTCATGTTTTTGGTACTGTTTCTTCCACGGTTCCTTTTATCCAGACCATTTGGTAAATCTGTTTTAGGCGAGTTAAAATTTCCAATTGAAATTCTTTGTAATGTGTTCTTTTCTTTGTTTACTTCAAATCCATTTTCGACTTTGTGAAACTCATCAAGACCATGTGTTTCTTGTTTAACGGCATCCTGGCTTTGGACAACTTGAATGCGTAAAGTTTTGCTGCCTTCGTTACTTTCCTCAGACTTCCTCGCTCTCTCTTTTCCACGCTCTTCCAAGTAGACATAATCCGTTATCTGAACATCTGCATAACTATCTGAAGGACATTGACAAAACAAAGAATTATCTGTATCAAATGTTTGTGGAGGATTCAAGTTTTTATTTCCAAGTTGTATTTTGTTTTGCGGTAAATGCGCTGGAGAAACTTTCTTTGAACGAAAATTTAAGCCTCTGAAAAACTGCTGATTGTGCGCTTTTATAAATCTAAATATGCCCCAATACGAATGAACCATCACACATTGGGGTATGAAAAACACAATTACGATTAACACTATTCCGTATGATCTATCAATTCTCCAGTCCAAACTGCACATCTTATAATGCTGAAGCAATGCGAATTTGCCCCACCCCACCAGGGGTGGGAAACTGAAAACACCGCTCACAACCCAAATTGTCAGCAACGTATAATAGATTCTCTTTCGCAGAAAGATTTGGCTGTAGGTGATTTTCGACGTAATTAGTAAGTACCGATAAATGCTGAACGTAACTAAGGTAAGAAATGTCACATTCGAAAACAATACAATTAGAAATGCTTCCAGCTGACAAAAATGAGGTGAAAAAATCCAATGTCCCTTATACATAACAGTTACCAGGGCAACCGGCAAGACAAGCAATGCAGCTAGAATGTCACTTATGGCGAGATTTACCACGAAAGCATTTCCCGGAACCTTTCTGAGAGAGCTGGTACAGGCCACAGATATTAGTACCAGACCATTGCCCACAAATGCGGCAAGAACGATTATAATCATGGGTAAAGCGGAGAGGACCGAGGAACCAGTTACTTCAGCTTGTTCAGTTTTGTTCATGGTAAAAATGGCGATGGATTTCGAAGTAGAATGTTGTAAGTTCTTTCCCAATCCTTAACGGAATTTCAAACTCAGCTCACATTTATCCTAAAATTAAAAATTGTTTTTATAATGTTATCTTTCATTTTACGTGTGTCAGACACTTGAATAAATGTATTCATTATACACAATAACATCGAAAAAAGGAATCAAAACATGCACACAACATCCCCCTCCCCTCCCTCCATGAACGGCCTGAATGGTCCCCATAGTCCGCTGATTTGTAAAAGTAATGAATAAACAACCAAAGTCTACAATGGAAAATGATCATCAAAACGTATTTTGAAATACTTTTATTTACCTATAACAGGAAGGTAAAGGGGATGGGGGGGGGGAGGTCCGCAATAGCAAATCACGGATATAAATTTGCACAATAACGGATCACGGGCTTGTATTTATATCTGATAACGGACCACGAAATAACCCTTTTGTCCCTTTAGCACCCTGCTGAAAAATAATCTCAGTCCAGTGTTATGAAATAGTACAGCCAGAACACCCAACAATCCAAAGTTCTTTTTACACAAACTTTGTAATTTTATGCTGTCCTGAAAATATGAAAGTTGTGATAAAATGACATCATTTCTGGGGGATGTAGTGCCAAAACGTTTTGTTTGCACTCCTCCGCCCCTCCCAGTAAATTTTCTGCCTACGGGATGACATGACAAACAACATTTCTCCAAAGGTAAAAGATAATACCACGTGTGCTTAAGTTCCAGCTAAAGTCAAATTTAGTTCAATTATCGTTTGTTAAATAATTCTTTTCTATTTTTTTAAAAGCTCTTTTAACAATAGCCAGCCAATGTCCTGTAATACTGGTAAATTACTTAAATTCAAAGTTAAAAGAAAGAGAGATTTGTAGAAAACTAAGTCCATAAACCAAAATGTTTTGTTGGAACCAAAATCGAGACGAAGGAAAAACGAGTTTTCTTATGATAAACAAAATGAAAAGAGAACTACTTCAGATGTTTTTTTAAATATGAAATAAATATGTTCATCCAAACTAGAATCGAGACCGATTATTAACACAATATTTAAAATGAAACCAATTTGAGGCTATGAAAGCAAAGTTGAACAAAATAATTATTAGTTTAAAATTTTCAAGATCATTTTGAAAAAAAGGTGAGAGATGGAAAATTTATTTGACTAAAAAGAAAGTTTTAATTTCGTCTGTTCCGAGTGCTAACTCAACATTGGATCAGTAAAAATTTATATTTTACTTTTGTTAAAAAAGAATTTCGTAAAGAAAAAATATTAGCTTTTAGATCACATTTTTGATAACTTCAGTAAAAGTACATAGCGACTTTTATCAAACGAAACAACAGGACATAAAAGAGTTCCAAAAGTTACCGAAAAACAACAATTAATCTTTGCCGTTTTACTAAAAAATATTTTACCTACATCCTCCATCGAGATGAATCTTTTATATTATAGTCGTTTTGTCACTGTTGAGCCTGATTTTCACTGTCTGTTGACTTCCCGCATTTAAGTGATATTGTATCGTTCATATTCTTCGGTAGGGGTGACACTGTATTAATATATATATATAGGTCTTATTATTCTAATCGTCTGAAAACGCAGTACGTAATGATCCAGGTTGACAATTTCCTGAAACGATCTTTGACAGGTCTTTTTGAAATTAACAAAAATGCCAGCTGTTGACTTGATGCATAATGTGCTTTTGGTCAAATTTCAAAAGATTTAAATCATTTTAAAATACAATCAACCAAAGCTTGAAGCTACGGCAAAGTTTCATTTCATTTTTTCTACATTACTGACGAATCTATGATACATAAATGTATTAATAAAACTGACAACATATTTCAGAAGATTTTTCAAAAAACAAAATACGTTTTTAAAACTATTTGATTTGATGAATTAATGGTCAATATAAAAAAGTTAAGCAACAAACAAAATTCTTGTTTTGAAAACTATTGTTGTGACAGATGATTCAGCTGCTAGTGGCTCTAAACGGGTTTCGTTTTAACAGTGTCTTTGCTATACCTTTTAGTCATATTTATAAAGAAAGTAAAGATTTGAAAGGATAATTATTTTCTTTTCAATAAGCATTCAAGTTCTTATTTGCGATTCATCCGTTTGTTAAGAACCAATGTGAAATCTTACAACGAAACAGCTTAATAACAAGATTCTATTTTTTCATACAAGTGACCCGAGTTCCAAAAACGCTCTAAGCTTGATATCCCATTCATTAAGAGATCTGAAATAATAATTATTGAAAGAATGAAGATTATGATTTAAAACACGGAATTGTTTTTCGACGGATTATGAGAAAATATCACATTTTGACGTAGAATCACAAAAATAGTAGGTGATATACGTCATTACTGATATCAATTCGTCTTTTTGTCGTATATAGCACCCTCTAGAACTATCACTTCGAAAAATATTCGTTTACTTATAAATTTTGTTCTATAACGTAACAACTGTAACTAGAAACTGTGGTAGGAAAATTAAAATCAAAGTTTCCTTTGAATAATGTCGTACCCGCTGATAATTACAGCAGTTCTACTTTTAAAACAAACTAAATCTTTTCATTAGTTGACACAGAACTAAGCTTTATTGGTTAGTTTGACAGGAGATGTCGTCTACTTTGACAGAGAGAAGGTCGGTAAACAAACTCTTTTTGTCTTTTGAGAACTTTGTTGAAAGCGTTTTTAAAAAAGGACAAGCGTAAAGGAAGTTTTACACAATCATACACATTCATTACAAAAGCACCACCGAAAAAATCAAGACTTTTAATCTAGATTCTACATAAAATTGTTGTTCAGTAAAAACTACTTAAAATGCTGGGAATTAAATTTAACAAGAACAGAATAAATGGAATAAATGTTTTACTTATAATTATTTGTTGCTGAAAACGTATTTCAATTTTACAATTAATAAAAAGGGATTAAAGAGATTTAGCTCGGCAGAATGAAATTTGATATATATTAATTTTAACTTCCCCTTTGGGCTTTCATGACAACATCTTTATTAATAAAAAAACTCGGTCAAATTTCCTTGAATAAAAGTTTCAAAACTTAGAAAAATATAAATTAGTCCCTTGATTTCCTTTTATGCATCCAAATTGTTCCCACGAAGAATTTATTAGTACAGGGACCAGCTTCGCATGATCAACGCTGAATATAAAATCCTTAAAAATTAGGTATATCAGTGCTCTAATGTACAATTTAGCAACCCTGGGGGTGGAGGCCGGGGAAGTTTGAGTAAAGCGAGGATTAACAACGAATTTGCCCGACACCACGGAAATGAAAGGTTTTTTTGGCGCAGAGAAGCAGAAAGACGGAAAAGTTACGTCTAGTGAGTACGCCTGGCCGTATTTGTAATGTTTTGACGCAAAAATAAAATGAAAATCTAACTTAAACTAGCGAAAGATGTTTTGTCCTCGATATTTTTTTTGACCGATTAGTTGGATTTTACTAAAACAATTATTCCTCTCGTGCTCGAGTAATAATTGTTAAATATTTTGATTGTGGGGATGAGACATTAAAATTGTAGGTTCTAGCTCACATTTACAAAAGGCTTCATTTCTCGTTTAATAAGAAATTAAAACAAAAAATGTTTAACAAATAAAAATCCTGGAATAAAACTTAGCAAGATTTTATTAAAGAAACATGTTTTCCTTGCTTTCGTAGACTGGTAAAACCGTGGCCGACGTTTGGGAGAATTCGATAGCAGATCAGCGAGTCCTCTCGCCAACTCGAGATTTCTCGAACTTTGCCAAGGTTTTCAACAGACTACAAAGATTTGTTTTTCTTTTACAATTATTTTTCGAAGAGGTGCGCAGGTATACGAATGTCCCTGACAATTGAATGATAACTGAAAAGAGTTACTGTTTTAATCAGCGGGATAAATAAATTGCGTAAAATTCTACAATTGGTTTCGGCTCCGTCTGATCAATATCATCAATTATGAAACTGCAAACTCTCACAACCACGAGGCAGCCAATCATATTGCTGATGTAATTTTCGTGATTTACAGGGCTGTGAAAACACAGTTGTTATGAAATAGATTGTTATGCATCGTGGCAGCTGGATAACAATTTAAGTTTTTTCTTTTGACTAATGAAAAAGTTGGCGACGTTTCGACTGCTTAGTGCTAGTCTTTTTCAGGCGATGAGGTCGAGTGATACTGGTACAGCATTACGTATGACGGTAGTTCGCTGTCTACACAGATGTAAACCAATCAGGACGCACGTACTATCCAAATTATTTTATGTATTTTGTTGCACAGTAATTTAACTTTGTCAAAGAACATGTGCCAAGGTTTCTTATGTCATGCTGAGCTTAATTACTTTTTAGGGTTCTAAACTGTTAATGAATGTAAAATAATATCAATTCTAAGAGGAAACAAAAAATATACCGAATTTAATTAAGGTTGGCTTGCATTTTTATTGAAGATAAGACAGAGTTAACTTTGGTCGTCTGCAATACTGCAGGCTAGTTTTAAATGAGAAAAATAACGAGAATCAGCAGTATCTGTGGTAAAAACAGGTAAGATATTATTCAGACTCGATTTTCTTGTGCCTATAAATCTTGTTGTTATGGAACAAAAACGAATAAGGACCTGCGGTTAATACCTTTTTTGTGAGTGGTTAATACCAAATGTTAAATTTCACAGTGTGACTTTTTCTGGCTTAAGGCCAAACTAAATTAATTTGTTGGTACATAGATTGGGCATGTGTAATTTACATAAATCTGATCGGCGTCATGCCGTCATATCTCAAATTTTAACGTTTGCGAAAGTTTAAGAATTGCTTTTAAAAGACCAAAAGAATAGTTAAAATATTTTTAAAGTATTTAGTCATGTGTTAAAGAACGAAGTTGTTTTGAAATTTGTTTGTTCATGCTTTCTCTATGCATAAACGGAAATTAAAAAATTAATAATTAAGATTGAACGCTTACATTTTTAATTGTATTTGGTAAAAATGAAAATAGTTCGGATAGAAAAAATAATGCCCTTGTCATAAGCAGTTGTACTCATATCACGGAACAGCATGAAGCGTTTCTCCGATATTAACAAGTTTTGTGTTTTACTTGCATTTGCACTTAACTGTGTCTTTAGAAGAAACAGATTTACTCGAGTCAGTTCTAATATTCTAAATTGTTCGTAATACATGGGTTTTTGTTAGCTACAACTGATATCAGCAGTAGCTACATTGTCATGGGTTTGTGTAAGAGACTCTGAGAAAAATAAGCTTGTGTCAACACGAACATTTCTTTCCATAGCTATTTCTAAGTTACAGATGCTTATTTAACTACATATTTATCAACGAATGGATATATTTGAGCCTA
>JAOBRB020439289.1:0-19512 GCA_027575285.2 Zoanthus pulchellus | reverse complement strand
TACAAGCATAAAACAGACTAATCACCGTGAATCCAAACATTGGTAGCCCGAGTAAACGCGTGTGTACGCGTCTAGTTATATACATACTGAGATTTACTCACAGTTTTCTTCATGAGAAATTCCGCTTGAAAAATTGTGACAGCCAATCACAGCAGCGAAATGGCTTTTTCACACGTGCGTAAAGCGTTTCGTCCAATCAGGAGCGACTTGTCAAAACGTACCACTGATTTCACTCAACAAGTTCAAGTTCAATGCGTAAAAACTTCGGTAGCGTGAAAACTTTCTTACCAAAAGTACAAAAATACTTGTCCTTTTAGCAATGGCGCAAGGATCCACGAGATTTGAGCATTTCTGAGAGAAAAACACGACCAAAGAAATCCAGAAGACATATATATCTGAACAGACATAACTACAATGCCGTTAAAAAAAAAAAAAAGCAAAACAGCCACTAAGCCGCAGAATTGAACGAATATCTTTGCGAACTTATCCTGAGTGTGAAGCGAAAAGACGGCAAAGACTTCGAACCTTGAAGTTCTTCGAGGTTTGTTTTCAAGTTTTAATCGTCATTTGAAAAATGCAAATATCCCGTCAGTGTCATCCTTGACTCTTCGGACGACGACAACAGTCCACCTTTGACATAGCGGAAAGAGTCGGCTTCGTTGAAAAGCTAAGTACGTATTTTTGTCCAGTTTTTCCTCCTCTTTATTGCGTATATTTCTCAAATGAATACTTACGAAATAGTTGTTATGAAATTGTCATGCTGTAAGCGTAGTTAATTCAATTCAGCTTTCTATTTCACAATTTCAAGCCTTGATTAAGTTATTTAGAAAGCTTTCAAAACTACATGGATACTTGTAAAAGCAATTTAAATACATCATCTTCAATTTGCTCGCAAAGCCTCGCTCGTTCGTTTTGTGAAAACAAACTCGTGCGTAAATATCGTATGTCAGCACTTTCCATGAAGAAATCTATTTCTATCACTTTTTTAACACACTGTCAATGGATAATTGAACTGATAAAGATTTGGAGGTTTTGAGCATGAAGAAGTTAACGTTTTGCTTTACAAAATATCCAGTGTATATAAGATTTCTAAAACAAATAATTATGATTGAATTCTGGATTTAGAAAATACTAAAATCATCAGGAAAGTAACTGATATACACAAACCGTTTACTGGAGACTCATTAACTATGGCAATAAAAAACGTTTCTGAAACAAAGTAAAAAGTACCTGAGTGTTTGGTATACACGAGTGAGCACCTTCGTTGACACAGTTGAACTCTGCTGTTGTACAGTGGTGCGGTAGAGTAGTCGGTGGTACATTGGTGGGAGATGGAGTAGGAGCGTAGGGGAGTTGTCCTATAAACCGCTTACAACCGACATCAAAAGAGATGTCGTCAATTGCAATATCTCCAGTGTAACTGTCACCACGGGTAGCTTCTATAACAATCTAGAAAAGAAAAAAATACTTCATTAATAAAGCATTGGGGACTAGTGTGAAATGTTCGGTGCCTCATTTTGGAAGCCCCTGTTTTGAAGAAAAATGCTTCATCATTACGGGTGCCACCAAAATGGGCCTTCGTTCCTGTTTTCGTAGCTTCAAATTGGTAGCTGACTCATAAGAGCTGTTTGTCTGAACCGCTCCAGCGGTATTTCTAAGAAACTCAACTTTCTGACCTCAACTGTATATACTTGTAAACACGTTCTGAAAAGCCCTGAGCAGAGAACTTGTATATGTTTGTAATATTTATTTTTTATTATTATTAATCCAATTAATCCACGGCTCCTTAAATGAGCGCTGCAATTTTTACTTCAGGCAGTTCAGGAGTAAGTAGTACAGTTGGTTCCGACTTTGCCTTCATGTGGAGCTGTTTGTCTATCATTTTGATGTTGCTGTAGTTTTTGTCTTTTACAATGATTTAGTGTGTGTGTTTGACGTCACTATTCCGGATTATTCTGGCTTTTCTGATATCACGAGCAGAATGATCGCAAGAGAATTGTTCCAAGTAGTCATCAATCAGAATGAAGGTCGAATAACGAACGACTCTTCCAAAAAATCCATGTATTCCAATTCTGAGAATTGGCGCAAACGAACGCATCCTAAGCAACATTTCACAAGAACATTTCACGCTTTCACAACATCTATATCTTAAAAGTTGGAACAGCAACATAACTTATTCTTGTTCTAATTGAACCTTGTCTAACTGATATCTTCAACACCCCATTACCATATACTAACAGTCAAGTCTGAATTTGTTGCTAAATATACACTCCTTTATCAAACTTTAATTTGTTATTTCTAGAATGAAAAAATACAAATTCTGAGTTAAGCATTTAAGTACATGAAAAGGAGCAAAACCTCTTTTTTTGTTGATATGTTTTAAATCTTAAAACAAAAACAAAAGAACACTATTCAAAAGATAATTACGAAAACACAAACGCATAAAACAGTTGAAGAACATACGTGGAATTCACGATCAATATTCAAAGGGATATATGCTCTGTGCCACACTGAGCCTTGGGTTCCAATCTTTTTCCAAATAGGACTACCAACACTGCCATTCTGATACCGTCTTGAATACACACTAAGCATTTCAACACTGTCTCCATACATGTGGTAAAAGAACCTGAGAGCACAGTTCTTAGTCTGAGGTGGCACACTTTGAATGTTAGGACTTAACAACCATGCCTTATCACCATATCGTCTGGGCCACGATGTTTCTATATACACATAATACCCTTTGACCGTGCTATATGTGTGATCAACTGGGGGACCTGTGTTCCATGATGACGTTTGTCCTGGAAAACCGAACATTTAAAACATCGCTAGTTAAAAAGTATTGATACATAAGTATGGTAAAGATTTTATGAAATATATATTATATTAGACAGTTACGTATGTAGTATGGCTGGATATTTTTACGAGTCTTGTATTTTTTTGTCGAGCCCAAAGGGCGAGTTAAAATACACAGGACGAGGAAAAATATTAGCCATACTACATACTTAACTGTCTAATAAGTGATTTATTATCCTTTTTTTTTCGAGAAAAAATGAGAACAAAACCCTGCGACAATCGCGGTAAAACAAGTTTTCTGGAGTACGAATATCGCTCGAAATGTGAAATACGGCTGGATATTTGTACTCGCCCCAGACCCTTTCATAATGTGTTTGTACGGTTATTCGTGCAGTTGGATAATAAATATAATAATATACAGATGTTATAATTTATTATGGTAAAGATATTCCTAAATATATTCATTAATTTCGTAACAACTGACGAGATCTGATTATGTTTTCGTTCCATTACTATGGATGTACCGTCATCTAAAACGCGGAAATCGTATTTCATACTCAAACCTCCATCAAACGCCTCACGCTATTATCTGCTGCCCTTTTAACCAAGATATCAATAAAAAATTGTTGCTGAGCATTTATAAAATGCCCGCTACTTAATCTGTCAATTCGGCCAAACGATAGCACTTCAACTATACTATTTCTGCGGCTGCATGTACGAAAATATCTTTTTTGTTTTCTTTATAAACATTGCGACTTCAAAGTAACCCCCCAGGTTTAAGAGACAAACATTCACTTACCTTTTTTCCTTCTCCAGTCAAAATCGTCTTCTTTACTTTGTTTCCAGTCACAGAAGCCAGACTGGAAGCTACAACGGCCAGGATAGCTTGCTGTTGATCAAACACATAGAATATGCATGTATAGTTCAGTGGGCTAAGTTGTACAAAAGCCGATTAACTCTAATCCTAAGCCTAGCAAAGACAGGTTGGATCAGTAAATTTGGAAATAACAAGTTTTTTCCTTAGAAAATTAAATCAATAATATATTAAGGAGTGTTATCATTTCTTAAAACAAAATTGCTGCGATAACATTGGCTTAACCTTGTGTTAAGTTTACCCCACTTTCGAACAACCCCGCCAACCAAGGGCGAAAACTATTCCAATAATAATTTTAACCATGACGTCATAAACGTAACACAAATTATTATTATCATACAATGAGTCAGATTCAGTAAAAGTTTTGGCGAACTACCGTTGAAGTTCATTTCTATATAGAGTTATTTTTGTTGTTCTGTAAAACTAAATAAAGCTACGGAAGTAAGAATATTGTATTGCAAATTATGAACTAATCAATTAATTTTAAGTCAATTTTTCATTATAACACTTTCAATAATGTTAAGGTTTGGAAGTAACAGTTATTGCAACTTGTTGATTCAATACAATGTCAATACTAAGCATGTTTTTGTTCGATTCTAAAGTTCAAGTAATTTATTTAAAGTTCTTTCTGTTAACCTTTACCAAACATACAAAAGAAAATCATCTCATTTACTTTTGTTTAGTAAAATTTACAGATGGAAATGAGAACAACAGTTAAATGACCCATTTCTTACGTGAGTTCCTGTAGCTCAGTAGGTAGAGCGTCTGACCGGTAATCAGTAGGTCATGGGTTCGATTCCCGTTAGGGACTCAGAAGTATTTTACTTGTGATAAAACAGGCTTTTATCAACACGAACGTTTCTATAGTTATCACCAAACTGAAGATATTCATTCAACGATACAAAGGTAACTGACAACATATTTTCACTTGTTACAAGACTAAAAACACCAATTCACTAACAGCAACTTGTCTCATCTGAGTTGTCTCCGCAGTCGTCATTGTAGTCGCACACTCCCTTCCAATCCACACAAACTTTGTTTGTACAGAATTTTTTGGAGCAAGTGGTGACTGGTTGAGGTGAAGCACAACCTTCAAACTTGAGATCATCGACGGCAATGTCACCAGAAAATGAGCGCCCTCTAGTACCTGTAAAACGCGGATCTTCAGTCTATATCATTAGCGAGATAGGGATAAATCCCGTTTCTACAAATATCTAAGCCACCCCTTGATAAAGTAGGGCTAAAGCTAGATAGGTGTTTATCCCCAGTTTCCTAAGTGTTAAACAAAAAAAAAATGATTTGCCGATACTCAATATACTGTCCTCGTAAAAACCAAAAGCTGTGTTAGCTTCGGCTGTTAAGATCGCCGGAAGATTTCAAACTTGGCAAAGCTGGAAATCAAAGCTTTGACGTTGTTAACTAAGGGACTGACAGAGGCAGCGTGGCTGTGTTCATTGTTGAAAGTTTGAATGAGGAAGACTTGAGTTCGACTAGGACTATTGAATGAATTTGTCTTTAATGATCCAACAGGGGCAAATTCACCACCCGATATAAAAATTCAATTGGATTGGTTCCTAACACTTTGGATTCTTAAACGTAAGAGACGGGATGTTAACATGACACTAAAAATCCCTTTAGGAGAGTAATTGTTATTATTATGATAATGATGATTATTGTTATTACAGATCTTAACAGCAACAATAATAACAAGATGATAATACCAGCTTGTACATGATACCTCATTGTTTAAATATTCATATAGGGATAGACGCAATTCGTTTCTACCGACTACTGTAAACATGATCTCATCATGGTCACAATAGCTATAAAATGCTGATGATGTCTAATAAAGCCGAAACAGTTTTTCATGGGTGTTCATTCCAACTCTTATTTATGGCCCAGTTCCAAGGGTATTGCTACCAACGTAGATCTTAGTGTTCATCTTAACGGTTGCTAGAACATAGAATTAATTTTCTATGTTCTGAGAAAATGAATATATACTTATTCTTGTATTAATCTTTAGTTCTTAGGACTCTCAAAGGGTATGTAAGATTATTGACTCGTCTCACACTTTTTCTTTTTCATCTCCACATTAAATAATGTTTTTAGGATTGACTCATTTGCACACTAAATACCTTTTCTGGGATTGACTCATCTCCATACTAAATACTTTTTCTAGGATTTTTTCATTTCTACAAATAACACTTTTCCAAGGTTTTATTCAACTCTGTCATAAAAATGACGTATAAACAATTTGAGCAAATCAAATACAAAACTACGTGCTGCGAGTAAAAATCTAATCTTTACCTTGAATAATAATCTGGAATGGTTGTCTCTGTTTACCAATACTAATACGGCCTTGTAGCCATTTGTTTCCTTGGTTACCACTCATTTGCCACCACATGTATAAGTTGCCTGTGACGTTTACATATACTCGCAGATTGCCAATTGTTGAACCAAACATGTGATACCAGAATGTAAACACACAGTTTGAATGAGACTGCAGAAAGAAATATGGTTATTCCAACAAGATTAAACAAATATAGATAATCTTATTTTGGTTTAAAGAAAATAATAAACGTTTTTCAGTCATGGTGATTGTTACACAAAGGTAAAACAAAATAGAAAACAAGAGTTTAAAACTAGCTATCTGACTATAAGTCTTTAGATGGCCCTCCATGGGAAAACAAACGTAAAGGTGATGACATAGGTACCGTATTGTTATAGGGTAAAAAAAAGGCACTTTGGTTTACACGGTACGGCCATGCCACGATGCAAGTCTCATTAAAAAAGTCCTTTTGTTTGATGATGAACACAACTTTAGAAGCAAGTTATTTGAACTAAGGGCCGTGTCAAGGTTTCGAAAACAAAAGGTCGTGCACGCTTTTAGAGCAGTGTCAAACTGCTTCATAAAATATTGAATTAAACAATGGAATTGGTTTTAGGGTAAAAAAAGGCACTTTGGTTGACACGGCACGGCCATGCCACGATGCAAGTCTCATTAAAAAAGTCCTTTTGTTTGATGAACACAATTTTAGAAGCAAGTTATTTGAACTAAGGGCCGTGTCAAGGTTTCGAAAGCAAAAGGTCGTGCACGCTTTCAGAACAGTGTCAAACTGCTTCATAAAATATTGAATTGAACAATGAAATTGGAATCGAACTGGTAATTTCATTACGTATATAATGTCTTTCAGCTACTCAAAGGTTGGGAAACGCTAATGTTTGCTCACAATGCTCTAAGATTAAATTCTCTGAGAACATTCCTACACCCTTCCTTCAGTTTAACGTTGGTCGTCCTTACCTTTTTAAACCATGGACTTAGGAGTCTTGCTCGTTGTCCAAGGGTTCCAGCTGAAGTTTCAATAAAAACAAAGTAGCCCTTGTTAGTACCAAGAGTGTGGTCTACTGAAGGTCCCGTGCCAACGCTTGGTGTTTTTCCTTGCTTCCTTACCCAGTCAAAGTGATCGGTGTCGTCGCTGACATCGTACCAGTTACATTTGTTAATCTCAAACGTGCACGTTGATGCTGAAAATACAACAAGAAAGTATTCAAATACAGATATAAAAACAGATTAAATAGAATGAGTCATTATCTAAACAATGTTAATTGCTAGATTGACACCAAACTATCGTAGTTTAGTTTCCAGGAGACCACGGTAATAATTTGTACCAATAACATAACCGCCAACCGGTTAGCTTAGTCACTAAGATTACTCTATCATGCGGGAGAAATTTATTACTTGCGTGTGTCTGTCATATGAAATGACTCCGTCCACCATAGAGTGTTCAAGGCAATGCCCCCAGTTAGTTTGTCTTACAGCTTAGGACTTGAAACCTAAATATAGTCTTTACTTGTATTACTATTAATAGCTATCGCTAAAGTGCCAACGAGCACAACAAAAGAATGAGGACGACAGAACGTAGCCGTGTAAGCACCAAGATCAGGTACTCTTCTTTTTACTATCTGAAAACAAAATTAAATCAAAATATTTCAGCGTGTGCTTTATGTGTAAAAAGCCAAAAAAACATTCGGACCTACATACTTATAACATTTTGTTTTGCTTTATGAAATGTTTTTCTTTTGAAATCGACAATCTTGTTTTAATAAATGCCATTGATAAAATGAATCAAATGATATAGCCTCTGTTTGTTCACAATGCCATCCTCGTTTTACTATTTGGAAACAAGCATAAACTAAAATATTTCAGTGTGTGCTTTACGTGTGAAAATCATTCTAACATACACACTTTTATAGTGACATTTTGTTTTGCATATTGAAATGTTTCTCTTTTTAAAACGATATATTTCAAATATTGTCATTGAAAAAATGAATCGAATTACAAAGCCATTGTTTGTTTACCATGCTGCTAACGTCACAAAGTTAAAGCATTGTGATTGGTCTATTCGAAGACAAAAAATCTTTTGGCATTACAACATAAACTCTTACATTACTTAAATTTCTCCAAATCACTCAAGATATTTTCTGCCTGTACTCAATCTCGCACGGCTCTTTAATACTGCCGCCTCGCCAGCCTCGCATCTTCACACGGCTGGCTCGTTGGCAATTATTTATTATCTCAGAAAAATGGCAAGCTGACTGAGCTTTGGCGGGAAAGAAGGTAATACATTTCAATGTTCAACAACAATGTAATTTTTAAAAATTTAACAGTTTGTTTAATACTTCATTTGCAAGATTCCCACTAATTATCTGTTTTGGGTAGATGGAACTCGTAGTCACCAAATTAAACTAACTTCTATTCTGCTATGAAGTTTAAATTTCTAAACAGAAAAATGCTAACGCTTTTGGTGTTCAAATTGAAAAACCTTTTCCGTATTCTTGACTTCCGGATGTTCAATGAGAGTACCAGTGAGTTATGGCGAGCAATGTAATCTCAAGTTTTCAGAAACGGTAATAACATTGGTGCATAATTAATATATAAAATGCATAGTAATACAGCTATCCACTTACGACAAGATCTTTCATCTGATCCATCGGCACAGTCTTTATTAAAGTCACAAACGTTATTAATGGAGATACATTTTCCATCTGAAACACAGCCAAATTGTCGGCTGTTACAATTATTTGGAGCAGCGGTAGTTGCAGGTGGGTATTGAGTGGGTGGTGCGGTTGGTAATGGTCCGGACACATTATTACATCCAGTCGTCAAGCTGATATCATCGATGGCAATGTCTCCTTGGTAGCCTTTTCCTCGAACGGCTGCAAAGAAGAAAACTATTTAAATACTTACTTAACGTCAGTTGTGAAGGAAGTGGTTGCCCATTCTTCTTAGCCGGAGGCTAATGTTTAATTGTTCTACGGATCAGATCTTGGCGTGAAACTCGACTTTTGCAGAGGGAGGAAAACCGGAGTACCCGGAGAAAAACTCTCGGAGTCAAATCAAGATCGACAAATCTCAGCCCACATGCCGAGTCCAGGAATCGATCCCGGATCGTAGAGGTGGGAGGCACGACTGATGACCACTATGCCAAACTGACTCCCTTTTTAAAACATTAGACAAGTAATTTAATCCATTCTAAATTGAAATTGTCCATGTTGGCTGAAATCACAAAGCTTAGCTAAATCCTTCGCGAGCTTAGTGGCCAGAGCTTGTTTCCGGTTTCCTTAGTATTATGCAGATAAGAGTCTTTGTCTCCCCCTGGGCCCAGTTGTTCGAAAGCCGATTAGCACTAACCCAGGGTTAAATAATTAACCCACGATCTTGTTTCCAATCTTACAGAGAGAGATTTTAGCTGTAATTTTGGGATTAACAAGACTTTTCCTAGAAAAATCCAAACAGTATTCATAAATAACCGATTACCTTTTCTTAAAAAAGAAATTCCTGTTTGAATTTTTGCTTAACCCAGGGTTAAACTTAACCAGCCTTTGAACAACTGGGCCCTGGATGGGACACTAATCTATCGAAGGTTAGCTCCGTACTCATTATAAAGGTTAAAAAGTTGTGGTGGCTTAGATATAAAATAAGGTCACAAAAATAGTTGAATTTCGTAAAAATGCCGGGACTAAATTGGGGACCTTTTGGTTGGAAAACAGAGATCTTACCAGTAGCGCCAACCAAGTCCACAAAGCTTAATGGAATAATTAAGCATTTCAGTTTAGGGCAGCACATAATTTACCAATTCGTCAATGCTCCTCAAAAGATAATCAATAAATATTATTCAAAAAAGTTGAATATCTTGGATTCATTATATTATTTGAATGGATTTATTTTGAGGTCGCATGCAAATTTACCAGAAGAAACGAAAACCAGATAATTGAGAAGGTGAGAACATTATCTTTACCTTCAATGATGAGGCGAAACGGTTTAAAGATTGTTGAAGGGAGAGGGATCTCCCATCTGATCCAGTTGTCTCCTCCTTCACCACTGACATTGGAGAGCAGATACAATGGACCCCCAATAGCCATCTGTCGATACACATTTAGAGAGTCAACATGTTTTCCCATCATGTGGTAGTATAACCGCACAGTGCAACTTCCCTGCAAGACTGGACTAGCAAGTTGGGCGCGGTCACCGTATTGTTTGCCGGAAGCCTCAAGGTACAAGTAATATCCTGTTACAAAAAATAACAAAACCTTTGTTATAAGAAAATGTGCACATTTATTATATAAATTTGTGGAAATTGTTACTCAGAAATCTAATTAATTCTTTGAAAAAAGAATTTTTCTTTTGGATATTCTGAGGGTAAAAAAAGATCTTTTCAGGAGTTTTCAGTAGTTCTGAAAAAAAGGAAAATTACTTACAAACTAAAAAGAAGTTACGTATAAAAATGACTTAATATCTAAACTCTTTTGCATTACCTATGGGAGTCCCCAATGTGTGATCACGGGCAGGACCAGTATTAAAGGAACGTGTGCTTCCGTTTTGTCTAGTCCAATTAATTTCGTCAGTGGTTAGTTGAGTCCAATTACATAGCCCACTTTCAAAGTTACAACGCACAGGATAGGAAGAGCAGGACGCTTCATCACTGCCATCACCACAGTCGTCACTAAAGTCGCACTGCAGGCTCTTCGATACACATCGATTATTCGTACACCTATGAAGACATTAGTAGCAAAACAAATGATTTCAGGAACAATCTCAGTAATGAGTAATACCACTTCGCCATAATTAACAGATGGTAGACAGGTTTACTGATAATATATTGATAAACGGCTGCCACAGTCCACTTAAAATCACGTGTGTATTTGACAGTAGATGGTAATAATAATAATACTAATAATATCTATTATTTATACGAAGCATTTTCATAACAAATAATCACATGTGCATTACATTACGGTGAAATGGAACAAAAAGACGAAACCTATTAACAGTTATCGATAAGATGGCAATAATTACAATGACTAAAGAAAGGTAATTTCCAGAGAACTACATAAAGCTCAAAGGCTAAAAGTTAAACTAGAACAGATATGGAGAATTAATGAAAATATACCTCATTAGTTTTATACAAGAAACTTTGAAACAAACATTATCTTTAAAATTTAAACCTGAATATGTTCAAATCAATGAGTTTGGCATCATCACTTAACGACCGATTCGAGAATTGCTTTTAAACAAACAAAATAATTTGAATTTTTCACTTCATATACCCCTTTAGAGTGAATTTTACTTTACCTAAATTGGTTAGATGAAGGAGAGCTACCACACTTTTGGGGCGGACCACAGTTTACAAACTGAAGGTTATCAATGGCCATATCTCCACGAAACGTAAGACCTCGTGTTCCTTCCATTTCAATTGTAAATGGAGTAGTTCGGCTGCCAATATAAGCATAAGCTGTTTTCCAGCTGTTGCCTTGGTTACCTAACGATGCAATGAACCAAGAATGAAAATAGTAAATGGATAACTTAAAAAATATTTACCTAGCAATAATGCACTTGGATTTAAGTGAAGGGACCAAGAAGAACTAGCAAAGCACAGAGGAAGATGGAGCCACGGGCGTAAGTAAGTAAGTAAGTAAGTAAGTAAGTAAGTAAGTAAGTAAGTAAGTAAGTAAGTAAGTAAGCAAGTAAGTAAGTAAGTAAGCAAGCAAGTAAGTAAGTAAGTAAGTAAGTAAGTAAGCAAGTAAGTAAGTAAGCAAGTAAGTAAGTAAGTAAGTAAGTAAGTAAGTAAGCAAGTAAGCAAGTAAGTAAGTAAGCAAGTAAGTAAGCAAGTAAGTAAGTAAGTAAGTAAGTAAGCAAGCAAGCAAGCAAGCAAGTAAGTAAGTAAGTAAGTAAGTAATAATAATAATAATAATAATAATAAATGGTTATTTCTAAAAGAAGTTAAATGTTGCAGAGTACATTATTTTGTAATAGCGATAATGTATTTGGATTTGCATCTCTCATCGCATGTATTGTATGTACCGATATACTAGTGACATCCTTGTATGCCTCTTTTTACAACTACAACTACAACTAAACTACAACTACTAATACTACTACAGCAGCTATTGCTACTACAACTACAACCACTACTTGTATGGCTGCTATAATATAGTATACTATCACTACTACTACTACTACTACTACTACTACTACCACCACCACCATCACCACTACTACTACTACTACCACCACCACCACCACCACCACCACCACCACCACTACTACTACTACTACCACTACTACTACCACTACTACTACTACTACCATTATTGCTTCTAATGATAGTAATAAAATATAATAAAATAATATAATAAAATAATAACATTACATTTAATATTTTTAAAAATAAAATGCTTAAAAATCTAAAATCAGTATAGTACTCGTAGCTGACATAGAACAAAAAAAACCTGCTCTATGCAAAAATCACCTTTTAAGGACCATATTCTTGTACGATAAGTTCCGTCGTTCACAAACACTCGCAGGAAGTTAATTGAATAACCAAACATGTGGTATTTAAAAGACAAACGACAGGAAGATGACGCTTGTTGGTACTGCGGGCTCACCAGTACTGCCTTATGACCAACTATTCCATTAGTGACCTCAGTGTACATGTAATATCCTAAGCAAAATAATTGTCACTTAAACAATGTTAATCAAACAAAAATATCATTGTTTACAATTAGTTTTACTCTTTTTAAGTATTAACGTGATGATATACAAGCGCAATAAAAAGTTGTCTTAAAGTTCACATAAAACATTTATATCACAAGTTAAAGTCTTTTTCTCGCATTGCAGTTCTTGAAATCAGACTGAGTGATACAGCTCGACCCGTCAGTTGAATTCATTTCACTACAGTGCAAAACTTCGATTCACCAAGTTCTTTCTATTGAAACAGCAACAGAGCAACTAATTTACAACATTTCAAGGCATCGATTTGTGTTTCATTTATCTGTCTTACAAAAAGGGTATTTAATGTGGAAAATACATGTATTAACTTCATTTTCAATTAGAAAGTGCTAAAGGACTTTCTTGAGATAAAATCAAACAAAAGAAACAAAATCAGTAAAGCTTATACCGTTTCTCTTGTTGTCGCCATCCGTACAGGGACCGGTGCTAAGGCTAGGCGTGCACCCCTTATGGCGTGTCCAATCGAAGTTATCCGTATTTGATTCCTGCCATCCGCATTTATCAGTTTCGAAGTTACATGACGTTCCACATACAGTTGCTAATTCGTCAGAATTATCGCTACAGTCCTTTACAAAGTCACACTTTTTGGTAATCTTTATACACCCAGGGTTTCCACTTGCACATTGAAATTCATTTGCAGCACATGGTCCAGTACTTGGTGTAGGTGAAGGTGTAGGCAAACCTAGAAACAACGATGTAAGATTTACAGCTTTCATTTTTTTATTCAAAATACGAATTTCGCAACTGATTTATTTTGTGGTTTATAATCACAGCTCAGTTAGCTACAAGCAAAGTTACCGAACCATAAAGAAAGTTAGCGTACCGCAAACAACACATAGAGTGGTAAAGTGCGACGTCACACAAAAGGAATTTTTTAAGATCATCCAAGAGATGAAAACTACAAATGTATCCTTGCTAAAAGTCAGCATCTCGGTGCAAATTGCCAGCAAGATATATTACCACAGTTATGCACTAATGACTCCATACATATTCTTCTAAAAATGACTTGGTTCTTCACGTTTGGAACCATGCCAATTTAAGAAGGATTTGTATGGGATCATCAGAGCATAACCGTGGCAATATCTTATCACTGATTAGTGGTAGAAAGCTAAATTTCGACACGGAGGTACTTTTCATCTTGTTTTTCCAAAATATAACTAGAGAACTAGGGATTTCACAAATAAACATTTTTGTGACGTCATCACTTTAGTACTCTATTTCAATACTGATGAAAAATAAGGAAATAAAATGATTGTTAATAACAAACAAGAAATACCATAACAGTGTAACAAGTGAGGATATACATAGTATAACGATACTATGACATTTGACTTACATACTAATTGGAACAGTAGAATCAATAACAGAACCTTTAACGCCACAAAAAGCGAATTTTGAGAAAAAGTTTTAAGTTTCCACTAACAAAAGAATTGAATACGCAAAAACCAATTTAAGATAATATACGTTTTTTCTGCATGTGAGAGAAATCGAGAACATATTGGTTAAAATTTGATTTTCAGTCACAACCAACCAAACAAAATTAATTAACTAAAACTAAATTAAATGGTATCGCAACGTGCTTGGAGAGTTACATACCAGGTATACTACCACCGACAACGCAATCTGGGGTGAACGATATATCATCAATAGAGATGTCTCCTTGATATGAGCTTCCCACAACTCCTTCAAACACAACCTAAGATGTAATAAAAACTAAGGTCAGACTTATCAGTTGCTATCATGTAACGTCAATAAATTGTTAAAAGAAAACACTTCTAATCAAATGTTCTGAGTCACCTTTAGGGAGATAAAAAACTTAATAAATAAACATTTTCCAAGTACTAAACAGGTTTATAAAAACAAACCTAGAAATACTTAATAGTACTTTCTAGCCTCATAAAAACAAACCTGAAAGTTCTGGGTTAATGAAAGGGGAACTTCCGCTCTCTTCCATGAATTTCCTCGATTTCCACTGCGAGTCCACTGCTGTGTCATGGGTCCGTTCACACTTGTTCTCGTCTTGATATTGAGGCTTCCGATATGTGAGCCGTACATATGGTAGAAAAACCTTAGTCGGCACTTTGAACTTGGCTTAAAGACAGGACTAGCAATCTGGGCGTAGTCACCTCTCTTTCTTGGTGAGGAGGTCTCGATATACATATACCAACCTTAGGAAAAACAAAAGTAATGATCATGAAAATACAAAATATGTCCTTCAAGACTCTCATCCCTCGATGTGTTAGCTAAATCCTTTCGAGCCTAGTGGCCCATGGAGCCGGCGCTTATCTCCGGTTTCCGTAGTGTTAAGCGGATAAGAGTCTTTGACTCTTCCTGGACAGGACACTAATCCATCGCAGGTTAGCTCCCAGCAAATGCTGGTACTCATTTACCTACCCCGGGAGGATGGAAAGCTGAGTTGGCTTAAGCGGAAAAGAAGGCCACACAAAGATTCAAATCTCGGCAAAGTGCTGGGATCGAACTTGGGACCTTGTGGTTTGAAAGCAAAGATCTTACCAACTGCGCCAACCACGTCCGCCTATCCCTCGTTGTGGCAGGCAAAATTATCGAAGTTTGTATCAGGCCATAAAAAAATACCGCCATATTAATAAATTTTTCTCAAAATTCAGTGAGGGAGGGTGCTTTTTAAGGGTTGATGCTTTTATGGGCTGCCGAGTTAGTTAAGGAATAAACTGCACTACAAACTACAAATTAAGACCTTAGAAGTGACATTTCAAAGGTGATTAAGCAAGCGTACACAAATGCATAAAAAAATCAACTGTACCAATATGTTGCTTGCCGAGGTGTTATGTCATTCTACTGGATGTTGCGCAACATGGAAAATATTTCTTGACTTTTTTGTCATCTAATTCTTTTATTAAAAATAAAAAATGTCAATGCGCTGGCAAACATCAATGCGCACTTCTGATAAACTGGTATTTTTTTAAGTGGCCTCAGTATTAAAAATGAAAATATAACAAACAAAAAAACGGTAAACATGCAATTTTCTTCATCTCTTTCGTTACCACACTACATCTCGCTATCACAATATATAACAAATACAATTGAGCAAATACAATTTAAAGTAATAGGAATAATCCTCACCAGTCTCTTACCATTAAACTCTTCAACTGATATTACGGAGCAGAAAAGAAACAAAAGTTACCAGTTTTTCCATCGCTCGTTCAAAATCGAACCACATTTTAAGCACACATTACACAATGAGAAAAAATCGCCGAAGCGGCTCGTACAATTTCAGCTTTTTGAAAAACCCACTCGTGCAAATTAATTTCACATTGAACGAGATAAACCGTATGATTACCTATACTAACAACTAATAATACTTATACGTATACTTTAACAACTAATAATACGCATACACTTTAAGGGAACAGACAGAGAGAATTCGCTTACCATATCTGCTTCTAGTAGTATGATCTATATTCGGGCCTGTACCGGAGGAGCTTGTTCTACCTTTCTGTCTTCTCCAATCAAAAGTAGGTGTGTCCGTTTTCAGTTGCGTAAAGCCACAGAGCCCGGATTCGAAGTTACACCTGTTTTGAGAAAGTTCAGTCGATTAGACCTTTTCACTACTGCTTATACTGTTGCTGAACTTTCGACCCCATTACAACTACGATTCTCGCAGATGAAAAGATTATCAAACTAAAAAAATTGGCTGCGTTTCATCAATAAATGTAACGCCAGATAAATTCAGAGTCTGTACTTCACACCATTCAGTCCTTTCAATAAGTGCTGACAACCGACGAAAGCTGTCGGGTACTTTGGGAAAAAATCTCGAATCGTGGTCGGCTACTTTCATGCCTTGCGAAATGTTATAATGAGGGGAATCTTCCAAATTCTACTGGACAGGTGTTAGTCGGTGGCTGGCTATTTTCCATTCATGATCTCCTACTTTTAAATTTATTGAATGGACCCTCATCCCTGCCTCCAAAATTTTATTCTTAGGTGCACCGTGGCTCAGCGGTCGTGGATTTGCATCCGGTAGGCCCGGAATCAAACCTCACTTTGTCCGTTGTGAAGATACGTACTCCTCGATCTAAACCAACACACTAAGTACCTACTAGTTATTTTTTTAATTGTGTCATGTGTATGTCAAACTCGCAGAAATTCACTTCTAAGCTACTCCAAAACCCAAGTATAGATAATATCATTATTCATTCATCTATACTTATTTACCTATTGTAACTTGCACATGTGGAGTTACTCTCGTCAGAAAAATCGCAACAGTCAGGTGCAAAGTCACACTTGCCGGAATTTTCAATACAATGACCAGAGGCACATTTGAACTTGTTTATATTACACTGAGGGGGAGGACTCGGCTCATCACATCCCGTGAACCGAAGATCATCTACTGCTATATCACTCATGGTTCCTCTTCCGTAGTGACGAACTCTCAAAACAATCTAAAAATATGCATAACGTAATAAAAATTTTGAATTAAACAGTGATAACACTACTTTTAACAAAATTTATGTAAAGTTCTTTAAACTATTAAGGGGTACTTTCAAAGAGGTAAATGTAATACCCTTGTTATCACACTAAGTCTGATTCTGCTTGAAAGCTATGAAATGCTGATAATGTCTAATCAAAGGTATCCTATGCGCTTGAGGAGCAAATACAAAACATGGAATTTTAAACAAATACACACTTGATGACAACTCCCCAAAGGGGCTTTTCAGTGTCATTTTAAAAACCACCCTATTCCCCAGTTAAAAATCCCAACTGGTAGGAGGCAAACCAATTGGCTATTTACAAAGCGTGGTAAATTTGTCCCCGGGATCACCAAGGACAAATTTATTCAGTGGTCAGAGTCGGGGAATTGAACCCGGGTCTTCTGCATTTAAAGCCCCAACTGTGACCACTGCGCCACGCTGCCTCCGTGAAAACGTTATTAAAACATGAGATTTAGATTTGTGTTTCAACTGTTCGCGGCGAATTTCATCTTCATGGTCCAAAGTTGGGACCGAACGGAGAGATGGTACAGGCACATGCCTGTGTTAGGGAAGAATACAGCGTTATAGTTTGAAGTGAAGGTTAAGAGAACGCGAAGTCGACCACAAACAGGGTGAAGGGCGCTAGTGTAGAAGGAGAACAAGAATGTTGGTTTGGAGAATAATATTAAATATAATTGGTGACACAATATGTAAAAAAAATTATTCTGCATAATAGCAAAGGGCGATCATACTTTATCGTTTCTTAACCATTTTTCGAGGAGATCTCTAAGTAATAATTGATGCCTTCAACAGATGCCACTAATATCTTGCTGCATTGCAAAAACCAATTTTATATGTAGTTGCATTTGCAACCTTTATCTCCCATTCTTTTTTTAATAATGATGCTTACAACCTTTAACTCCCATTTTTTTTTCTCAACAATGATGCTTAAAGAAGATTTGCTGAAACATTTTATGAGTCATTTGGCCTATGGATCCGATCTTACCTCTGGTTTCTGTAGTGTCTAGCGAATAAGAGTCTTTGATTCCCCGTGAACAACACACTACTTAGTTTAGAATAATTTAGCTTCGGCAAATTTTTTATCTTTATTAATCGAGCTCGTAAAGAAGGAAAGCTAAGTCTTCTTATTTTTTACTTGAATCTCGAAAGTTCCTACGATCAATTTGATTCCCCTTAAACAAAACTATAAAACAACTGAATAGTGCGAGGGTTCTGATTGGTCGACAAAGTGTGCTATAAAGCAAAAAGATAACACGAGCGATATGATTGGCTCTTACAAACTGGAGGCAATTTACAGTTTCACGCAAAAAAAAAACATTTCTTTTTCTTAAGTCGGAATAATAATTTCGTAAAAAACTACAACACGTTCTCGATGCATTTATAGCCTGTTGAAAACCTCGTTTAATTCTTCAGAAAGTAAAACCCTTGAATGCGTCGTGGGTTTCACTTATCTTGTTCGCTTCTGTTTTCATTGTGTATAAAATTCTGAAAATTGTTTTTATTTCTTAAATGTACTATTATAGTTACCCGAAAATCGTTGACACAGGGCGGAAGAGACACAACTCCGGAGTTCCACCTGTTTCCTCTATTGCCGTATGTGCTGAACAGCCTCTCATCACGAGAGTTTCGCCTGAGTAGGACATCTAAGTATCCTACATTGCGGCCATACATATGATACCACCATGTAAAGTTGCATGTTTTGCTTGATCTATAGTACATGGGGCTGACAAGATCTGCATTGGCATACCATGAGCCATTCTTGTTGTTGGTTTCTGTGTAAGCATAGTAGCCTGGAAAACAAATGGATGACTTTTATAAAACAGAACGTTCCTAAAACTACAACAGATTTGGTAATTTACGACAACATCGAAGATAGTCCTGCCAATCAAGTAAAAGAAAAGGTAAGAAATGGGAAAGAAACAAAAATAAATGGGTAGTAAATTGGTATTTTATAAAATGGGATCCTCAAAAAAAACAATGCATAAAGTCTACACATGTTGAACGTAGCACGCGAATACAGACATGCACCTTGCGGTGCTCATCGGTTTTGCGGTTTCTCTCGTGCCTGTATACGCAGGCTATAGTTGCAACACAGTAATAACTAACACAAGAATAAAAAATAGGGAGAAACTATTTTAAAAAGTAGAAAAGAGAAAAGAAGAAGAAAAGAAACGAAGGAGAAGAAGAAGGAGAAGGAGAAGAAGAAGGAGGAGGAGCAGGAGGAGCAGGAGAAGGAGAAGGAGAAGGAGAAGGAGAAGGAGAAGGAGAAGGAGAAGGAGAAGGAGAAGGAGAAGGAGAAGGAG
>JAOBRB020438372.1:0-12892 GCA_027575285.2 Zoanthus pulchellus | reverse complement strand
TTATATTAACTGTTGAACCGTTCCTCATCTATTATATTAACTGTTGAACCGTTCCTCATCTATTATATTAACTGTTGTCCCAAGTGAGACACGTAATCAGTATCCACTGTTGCACATGTATAACAGTACTCTGTACAAAAATAAATGTTAAACCGCTCACAAACTATAAGGAACAAACTGAGGGCGAAGCAGCAAAAAATAAGAATGTTAATGAGTGGTTCTTATGATTATTTATATAAACAAGTATGTTGGACGACATCTTTCAGGAAAATCAAAATCAGTTGTCACTCCCTTCAAAACTTCGTTTTGAAATCTCGTGCGTTCTTCTTTTTCATCAAAGCTATGCAATTACGTCTTTGTGTAATTTTCCCAAACGCGATATGATACATAGAAAGATGGTTAGATTGACGAAAAGTTAAATCTAAACTCGGCCTTCCACAGGTAGCCCGAGTAAAAAGCGTGTAAACAGTTTCTGTGAAGGACTCAAAATTTTGTGTTTGAATGTTTTACAAAATGGCGGACTTAAAAAGCCTTTTTCGCGGATATTTTTACTGGGCTACCACAGATTGGTTTGCTTTTTTTTCGTCGACTAGACAAGATGTGTACCCCTAAAACCTCTTTCGCGGCCATTTCCTTCATGAGAGCAGGCGCGCGGATTAACGCTTCTTTTTATTTGTAAATAATCGAATTAGACTTAGAGAGGTTCGTTTTCATATTGCCCAGCCAGGTATACTGTAAGATACTAATAAAAAGTTGAAGCGCAACGAGCTGATTTGAATTTCTTTATAAAAACACTCATTTAAAGAGACAGAGGGAAACAGTGTAATGATGATTCATCAAATTATGGTTCCCAGACCACCAATGAAACACGGCCAGCGGCGGACCACAAAACATTCTGCTTTCCGGAGGTTAGTCACACTTGAATACAATAAGTTCCGGTTGTGTTATTTACCGTCAATAACATAATTTTACCGCTGTTTGGGCTTGCTTGATGGCAAACAACGAAAATTGTGTAAGTAACGCGCTCTCGTCCAGGAGAAAAATTATCTTTGATCATTTGTTTATAACATTAACAAGGCCTTTTTTCTGAGAGAAAAAGTAATATTACATTAAGTTTGTACAAAACTGAAGGCCTTCTGGCGACAAAAGTTGGCATTGAATATTAATTATCATTAAATTTGCAACCTTGGATATTGCGTTTCTGCCGTTCTGATGGGTTCACTCAATCTCGGTTATCAGCTCATATGCCGAAAGACCATAGATGAAAACTAACAAAAAAATCTTGTTTCTCAATTTATTAAAAGTTTTTGCTATTTTCAAGTATTAAAAAGTTCGGAAAACTCATGAAATTTAATAAAACAATTATTCCATTCGCACTTGTTAGATATAAGATGATTATAGCCAACTCGGCGCTACGTACCTCGTTGGCCATTTACCATCTCATATCCAACGCCCGCTCTTGGAATAATTGTTAAATAACCGAGAGTGAGATCACTAAAGGAAAATCTCAGACCGAAGTCTTGTCGTATGACGTATGACTGAACGGACGAGGTTTATAAGTTATGTTATTCATTATAAGGCTTTTTTACAATTTTTGTCATAATCGGAAGCAATTTTTAATTTCCGGCTGCGCGCGCATTAAAGTCATTATCAAACAATGCCACCAGCGATTTGAACAAAATCACAACTATGATTTGTTAATAAATTATATATTATATGGCTTTTTGTCATAACCGGAAGTAATTCTTTAGTTCCGGTTGTGCGCGTATAGCGCAAAAATAGTGGTCGGTCATTACAAGAAAATCTTGACCGGTCATTATGCGTCAACAACCAATCCGATTGCTAGAAATTTTCAAGTCATACAATAAAAAGTTATAACAAAACATTTATGATTGTGCTTAAATTTAATCCAAAGAAAACTTAGCTTGATTTTATATATAGTGAATACAAACACATTGAATACAAAATACAGGAAAGAATCTTACATTATTTTTAATAGAAAGGAAGCACTATATACAATACTACTGTTTTTTAAGTTGAAGCATGGACTTGTGGAATGATTTATTTGGGAATTGTTTATGTCATTAGCTCTGGTTACACTACGCCTCGGGTTAGGTCGTTCCCAAGGGTAACTGGCTCGGTTTGGGTTCATGTTGGGTTTCACTTTACCCGTGGTGAGCCGGTTACACGAGTCATCATTAACCTAGGGTGGTCTTCAATTTAAAAGCAAAGCGTGGGAACATTTCTGACAGGTGTCAACGCGTCAACACGTACTAACTTTTTCCTGTTACGTGATTGGCTTAGTCCGCCTGGGGTTGCTGCTAACCATACTAGTTCTGTGCGGTTACTGTCGTAGATTATTTCTTTGTTCTCTTTGACGTATCTATAGAAACTACCCGAAGGTAATATAGCCTCGGGGAAGGAGGTTACACACATATTTTTTTTGCCCGTAGTTAAGGGCCGCTTACCCGTGGGAAAAACGGCCCGTGTAACCACGGCTGTGTCCAGTGACCGTGCTCTAGATTTCATTCCTGTGTTTCATACACGCCTTTTGATAAGAACCATTACATTTTCCAAAGCTCGCTGTTCTTAAGTTTTTGATGATTTCAGTCTCAAATTGTTCTCAGTTCCTAATAGGATCCAAATAAGCGCAATACGCTTCTTTTATTTAAGAACCTAAAAATTTTATTGCTGTAATTTTAATTTTTGGGTTGGTTTAGTCACACGTTAGTTCTTTATCTTCTTTATATGTTCTTATTTCAGTAAGTGGTTTGAAATGATGAGCAGCTAAATGTTGACAATATTGTCGAATATTGTACAGTATTAAATTTTCAACCTCGAATATTGCGTTTCTAGCGTTCTGATTGGTTCACTCAATTTCGGTAATCAGCTCATATACCGAATGATCATATATGGAAATTAACAAAAAAATCTTGTTTCTCGATTTATGAAAAGTTTTTTTGCTATTTTCAAGTATCGAAAAGTTCGGAAAACTCATGAAATTTAATAAAACAATTATTCCATTCGCGCTTCTTGGATATGAGATGATAATAGCCAACTAGGCGCGCAACGCTCCTCGTTGGCTATTTACCATCTCATATCCAACGCGCGCTCTTGAAATAATTGTAAGTATTGTTGAATGGTATTGAGCAAAAATTTTATATGGTTGTCAAAAATTCTTTTTTCAATACGTTGTAAAAGAGGATACCTAACTTTCGAGTTGAGAACCGAGTTAGTAACCAAACTAGGAACCGAGTTCGAAAACGAACAGGAACAGAGTTGGACATTCGGAAAATTTACAAAGTTGATTACCGCTGACTGGTTGACAGTATAATCCATTGGCCCGCATTTTTCCAGCTCGGTTACCAACTTGGTTCCCAACTGTCTTCCTAATTTAATTCCCAACTCGCTTCTTAACTCAGTCACTAACTTGGTTTTCAATTCGTTCCCTAACTCGGTTCTCAACTAGGTTCCTAACTTGGTCACTAACTCAGTTCCTAACTCGGTTCTCAACTCGGTTCCTAACTTGGTCACTAACTCGGTTCCTAACTCGGTCCCTAACTTGGTTCCCAACTCGGCCCCTAACTTGGTTCCCAACTCGGTCCCTAACTTGGTTCCCAACTCGGCCCCTAACTTGGTTCCCAACTCGGTCCCTAACTCAGTTCCTAACTCGGTTCCTAACTAGGTTCTCAACTCGGTTCCTAACTTGGTCACTAACTCGGTTCCTAACTCGGTCCCTAACTTGGTTCCTAACTCGGCCCCTAACTTGGTTCCCAACACGGTCCCTAACTCGGTTCCTAACTCTGCCCCTAACTCGGTTCCCAACTCGGTCCCTAACTCGGTTCCTAACTCGGCCCCTAACTAGGTTCCCAACTCGGTCCCTAACTCGGTTCCCAACTCGGCCCCTAACTCAGTTCCTAACTCGGTTCCTAACTCGGCCCCTAACTCGGTTCCCAACTCGGCCCCTAACTCAGTTCCTAACTCGGTTCCTAACTCGGCCCCTAACTCAGTTCCTAACTCAGTTTCCAACTCGGTTCCTACCTCGAAAGTTAAATTATCTCGGTGTAAAACAGCCATTTGTAAAAGTGAGTCTGTAGAAACGACGCAGCTTTTTACATTCCATTAATACGTATATCAGTTGGAACAATAGTAAATATAACAATAGATGAGGAACGGTGCTTCTGTGTTGTTACTGTGCACATTGCTACCGTTAATTACAAAATTCAAAAAAGTTTCAACTAGGAACGATTTTACTTTTTTTCAGCCTCTTTTTTCAGTTGTTATTAACTAAGACCTAATTCATGTAACATTAATAAATAATCACCATTCAAAATGTTATCATTATAATCCTTCTCAGTTAGGTTAGGAAACAGAATATGTTCAAATCAGGATCATAAATACTCCACGCATGACTGGCATGAAACTAGCAAGCATCTCCCCCTATCAAAAGGAATACTTCTGGTATCGAAGAACAAAAACGGATATCTGCTTGTCAGCTCACTGTTAACAATTCCTAGTTTTAAAATCTTAAATCAATAGAAACACAAATGTTGAATACATAATTACCGACACCACCAGGGACGGGAATATCTCCAAAATTTAGCACTTTGTCGCTGGCAAATCTTTGGATCTATAACACGAGATCATCGACTACTATGGCAATATATATAAAACTTATCAAGATGACTAAACTTTTTTCTCTAATCAAAACATTTAAAGCCCTACAGTACAGAAGTACAGGCCTAATTGCTTCCTGCGACACTGGCTTTGATACATAATTCATGTGCATCGTGGATGAGGAAATCACGTTTCAAAGATTAAAGTTCATAAAGAACTATTCCTTTAAAAGCTTTGGTTCGCAAAGAAATAACTTTTGTTTAATTTATTCTTCAAAACTCATATTATGCAAAAAGATTAAATGTCGTTTCTTTCTCCTGTACTACTGACCCAGAATCAACAGCTTTACTCAAACAGGAAACGGTAAGCAGGTTAAAGGGTGCTTGATTGTTTACAGGAAGTCGTTCGTTTTAGTCTCAACGATCAGAATATAGAAAATCTATCAGCGTTACAACGCCCACAATTAATAAATATTTACGAATCAAGTTTCCTTCTATACACATACTAATAATTAACAATTATTCCAAGAACGCGCGTTGGATATGAGTGGTAAATTGTCGAGGCGCCATCATCTCATAAAACAAGGGCGCGTGGAATATTTGTTTTATTAAATTTCATGGGGCTTTCCAACTCTTCGATACTTGAAAATGACGACATTTTTTTCTGACATTTTTAAGCTTGGGAGTTGGGAACAGTTTACGCAGTTAGTTTTGATATATGAATAAATATCTGAAGACATAACTATAATGCTACTGAAAAAACTAGCAAAACAGTTCATTAGCAGGATGCCCAAATTGTGTGCAATTCTACAATTGGTTTCGGCTCCATATGGTCATTCGATATAGCTGATAACAGAGACAGACTGAACAATTCAGAATGTTAGAAACGCAATATTCCAGGTTGAAAAATTAATAACTGTTATTAATAAAATATTTTTGTTTTTTAAAAAGCTTTTGTCCTAGTTTGCTTGACGCCTCGTCAAAGAAATAAAAGGAACCATTGCTTTTTTCTTCGCGCTTAGCGACTCGGAAAATAGTTTCCGGCGAATCTATGTTACACGGGCAAATAATTTGTCACAAAAACTTTGTCAAATAAAATTTTGTTTAAAATAGAAACTGTATATGGCGAAAGAAGTAGATCAATGAATGTACTCATTTCCCTGTCTGTTCGATGTTAACTTAAACTTTAATTGTCTATTCATTTTTAATAAAATTTACATTCATTTTAACCGAACCGTTACTATTATAATATATTCATATTTTTACAGGAAAATGTTTTGTTGCTGTCATGCATATTTCTAGGATAAAAGGCTACCAACAAGGCGGACGTGGTTGGCGCAGTTGGAAAGATCTCTGCTTTACAACCACAATGTCCCCAGTTCGACCTCGGCAGTTTTCTGAGATTCGAATATTTGTGTGACTGAGCTTGCCATCCTCTCATGGTAGGTAAATGCCATGGGAGCTAACCTGCGATGGATTAGTTTCCCGTCCAGCGCGAGTCAAAGACTCTCAGCCGCTTAACACTACAGATATCGGAGATAAACGCCAGATCCATAGGCCACTAGTCTCATAAAGGATTTTAGCTTTAACTTAAGCCGTATGCCAACAAATGATGAAAAGGATGGGGGGAGGGGTGGGGGTGAGTTGGGTTATCCTATATGGGTTTGAAACCTGGACAATATTATCTCCAATTTGTTGATTTAAAGGCAACTAAGCTCTTTTTATGTATGTTTCAAACTATTATACTACATGTTTTATCATTTTGCTAAAACGTTTTTGATTTTGTTCAATTCTTATTTTTCATAATAGTTTCGACAATTTATAGCTGCGTTCTGAGGGAGACTGGCGTCATGCTATAGCGCAACTAGCAAAAGAAATAATTTTTTGCTAGCTTTCGTGTCAGTGTCGGAATTGACTGTACCCAACAAAATCATTTAAATAAACAGCAAAAAAAAACTAAATCAGTTACTGGATTTTAAAGGTCAAACTAACAACTCGACGTTGCGACCGTATCACACGCTCGGTCTTCATCACAAAAAACTAACGGTAACTGATTTAAAATTTTTTTGCTGTTTATTTACTCTACTGGATGACTGAAAACATTCATTCGTAAAATCATTTAAATATTCACCCTTAAATGGCTTCACTTTTATTCTTTAGATAAATTGAGGATAAAAATGACGCCATTTGCGGTTTTCGCCACTCCAACCCAGTACGCGGCCATGAACAAGGATTAAGGAAATTATTGGAATTTGAAAAAAGAAAATATTTTTAACATATTCTAAATAATATGATCTTGACTGGAAATTTAAAAATTACAGATCTCTATCGAAATATGCCTGAAAGCCAAATAGTTTAACAAATTTAATGAGCTAGACTATTAGTTTTGTTAGACATGCGCAATTCTGTTTTATGCTAAAAGACCAATTCGCAGTACCTTAGAGGTAACCAAGCCTCTGCATGAAACAGAGGCAAAAGTTTACCTGGTACAGTAAGAAAAGTTGAAATAATTATCATAATAACCACACTGATTAGCAAGTCTGTTATTGCCGTTTCTTTAAAGGAGAACAGAACCCTACAACTGACTTTTTATCGTTTGAGAATTTAGGCAGAGTAGAACAATTATATGAAGGTTTTTAGGTTGTTAACCGAGCAGTTCACAACAATTAAATGTTTCGTAACCAACAGGCAAAATTTGATTGGTGGCTCAATATGTGACAAAATTTGATTGGTGGCTCATTATGTGATGTCAAAGATTGTTTATGACGTAGTTACGGTATTAGTATGATAATTAAAACGAGGAAAAAACATGGTTGCTGTTCGTAATTTGACTGGCGTTAAAGAAAACAAAACTTCACAAGACCTAGTTTTCTCAAAAATATCGAAATCTCGAGGCAGACTGTCATAATTTTTCTCTGAATATCGTAACTTAGGTCATACCGTACCTGCTAATAATTATCTCTTATTAACCGAGTGGGAGGTCTGTATAGGAGAATCTTGACCGAGGTCGCCAGTACGTACAGAACGAACGCAGTGAGATGTTTATTACATGGCCAAACAAGAAAGCAAAGGAACAAAAACATAAATAATTTTATTTGCTTCCCTACGCGGTCTAGATGGGAAAATCTAGACCGCTGTCAAGATCGATTTTAGCCAATCAAATTCTTGAACTTGTTTGTTTCCAGTCCTTTTGAGACATGGCCATATAATAATCATATTTACGACCACATTGGTATCAAGCCTTTTCTTGACAGTTTTCTTCGTTTCTATATTAATTTAATTTCTCGAGGTAATTTGACTAATTCGAATAAAAATTTTACACAGTTAATCTACTACACAAATAGATTCAAATAAAAATAGGTTAGTTTAAGCATTCAGTTCTTCTTTAACTTTCTCGGTTTCATGCGAAAGCTATAGCTAGGTTACCTTTCAGGAGCTGTGAAATGGTGTATAGCTAGGGAATAAAAACAGAAGATACGGCACCCGTATAGCAAAATCCTTCACCAATCCCTTCCCTAAAGAATTTACAATAGAATGCGCCATACGAACGCTTTGTAGTTTCTTCTGTAGTGCGGAATCCTGATCAGTCACTGTCTGTTGAGACTCGCCTTGTTTTCTCCTGCGATCTGACGACATATAACTAATATTAAAATGGGAACACTTCTATACGGAGAGGAGACAAGGAAATACATAAAAAAGTAAGACGGAAATCAAAGAAGATGATCAGCGACTTTTTAGTAGAAAAATATGATTTAGTTTTATTATTTGTTCTTACAAGCATGAAGGTTTTATGGCTTACAACACACTCTAGGAGCGTATACTTGTGCCAGCATATCAAATAGCCGAATAGAGCCGCAGTCCAGTATATCAAGTATTACATTAAGTGGCTGAAGACCTCGACAGAAAAAAGAGCGCGGTGCAAACTAAACTTGTGCCGCGCTTCGCTGCTGCAACAAGTACAAGGGCTGGAAAATGAAAATACAAATAATAGAGGAATGAGAAAAGGAAAAAAAATGTGCCGGAAGACAGGAAAAATGGGAAAAGAGAAAAAAACAACAACAAAATGATACTAATGAAAACACGAAGAGAAAACAGGAGATACTAATAAAATGATGCTCGTAGTTGACTCAAATTTTTAATCTTAAAAGTGAAACATTATGCACGCATCCCGTCACTTCTCATGTGAACAAAAACTGTTGTGAGACCCAACCATCCCTGAGCCTTTCCTCCCTGACAATTTCAACACATGGTTAGGAGAACTTACCCATATATCAACGTATCATCCTCCTCTTCAGATTCGTTTAACATGGAGAATGTAGACTGATCTTTAAAATGTGACTCTAGAACGGTATTCAATGATCACATACAATCAATAAACAATCATTTTTTAATTCAATTGATAACATTTACTGTTTAGAAGTACATAAAATTAACGAACTGAGACCTCCGAATAGTAACTAGTATGTTTAATAATCCAAAGATCGCCAATGTCTCCTGAGACAGAGCCGAAAGTAACATGGCCGTCGAGGGACCACTAAACATACTGCTTTCCCAAGGTTAAGTTCAGTAAGTGTTTCGTTATATACCAACAATCAGAGAAATACAACATGGCCGTCCAGGGACCACAAACCATTCTGTTTTCCCGAGGTTAAGGTCAATAAGTGTTTTGTTATATACCAACTGTCAAAGAAGAACAAAAAGTAGCTTTTAAATATTTTATTTTACTAATTAAACTTGTGTTTTGTAAACTCTGACATCACACGAAATTACAATTTAACTTCCTGTTTTGATAATTACCGGTGAGTCGGAAGACTGTCCCGACGATTTACATTTATATTTGAAGGTTTATTCATATGCTGATGTCAGAGCAAAAGCTGCACTTTCTCCTTAATTACTTTAAAGTGCATACAACATGGATTTTTTTTTAGAAATATTTTAAACTTTAATGTTTTTTTTTATTATAAACTAAAGTTATTTACAGCCAGAAATCGTTTCTCGTTGTTTTATTACGTGTTGATGATGCTGAATTTTTCCTAAAAAGTGTCCGCCTTCAGCGCGGCCAAACGACTGCCTGTGACATCACATTGTTTGCAACTTTTCTTTGAAGAAAAGAAAATAACAGCAATGGAGAGTGAAACGAAGAAAAATAGTGGAAGATACTGCGTCGCCGGAGCGCCGAATAAAGAGAACTGTCAAAATACCAGCTGTACTTAAGGCATAAGAATGCAACTTGCAAACAACGTGACGTCAACCCAGAACCCAGACTCCGGACAAATTTTTACTTCAACCGTGGTTAGACTTTTTTTGAGGACTTAAAATATCAAATTTGTCTTTCTCAAGTATTAAATGTAGAGAAAACGCCGCAAAAAAATCTGTGTCATATGCATTTTAAGATCCCGAGTATTCGTCCGGCCGGGAATCGAACGCGAGCCTCCCGCACGATCGACTGGCACCTTACCAATTACACTGAACAGATAAACAATAGATAGTCCAAATAAGAAAAATATGGCAGTCGAGATCCACCCTTAAAGATGTCACTAAAGCGGACGAACGATCACTGCGATGTAGAGTTACACAACTATTGCTGTTACGACTCTTACTGCAATCACAACAATTACTGATATTAATTACGACTAATATTACTGCTACTATTACCAAATATTGATGTAAAAAATCTTACTACTATTACGACTATAACAACCATTACTACTACCAATACAACGACTAATATTACTCGTTGCTATTACTACTGCTGATACGACTCTTACTACTATTACGATTTACAACCATTAATACTACCAATATGACGACCATTATTACTGCTGTTGTTACTACTACTGTTTAAACAAGGATTACTCTACCACTACGACTATTAGTAGTGCTGATACGACTCTTACTACTATTACGACTTACAACCATTAATACTACCAATATGACGACCATTATTACTGCTGTTGTTATAACTACCGTTTAAACAAGGATTACTCTACCACTACGAAAAAAGATTTTGCGTTCGACGTTAGGAGAACGCATTCTAAACTGAACGCGAGAAGCCTGGGCACAAGCATTAGCAGAAACAATCTCTCGATTTTAGGTTGGTTCAAGTACCGGATATACGTCATAGACTTCCACGGGAAGATGCGCGCGCACTTTTTTTTTCCACGTGCAGTTCGTCGCGTCATATCATTCTCATCAACTCGGTAAAACTATTTTGGAAGCGCGTCATATCATCTCATCAACTCGGTAAGTTTAAATTCAAACTATTTTGGAAGAAACAATGTTTTTTTAATAGTTCGTAGGTCTAATACAACGAAGCCTGATTAAGAACTTGCTTACTGCTGCACCAATCTTAATTCACATGACCGACCCATGACCAAACTTTGAACGCACTTACTAATATATATCTGAACAGATATAATTGCTGATTATTCTTAGTTCTATTGTAACTACTGCTACTCGTCTTACGACTTAAGTTAATATAACTGTACTATTACAACCGCAACGATTTTAAACCTATGGAGACTATCATTAGTACAAAATTCCTATTAATGTTACTTACCGTAAAGAGCGTTCTTAGACGGTAAATACACAAATGCCATGCAATACAAGTAAAAGTTAAGCAGTCCGTAAAAAGACAGAAATTCTGCGGGTGATTTGGGTTAAGGGTACATAACGTGTATTAGTACAGATCATAGTGGAGGTAAATAACAATAATAATAATAATAATAATAATAATAATAATAATAATAACAATAATAATGACAAAAATAATACTATAATATGTAATTCTTTACACGGTAAGAAGTCTTAAAAATGTACTAGACATCAAAGGAGGCTGAGATTTCATTGGAAGGACAGTATGCGAGAACAACTAGTAACAACAACAAACAATAATAATAATAATAATAATAATAATAATAATAATAATAAATAACAACAACAACTACAACTTGGTAGGCCTTGAACCCCAATAGAAGCTAGGTGAGGGAGCTACCTAGTTATTTTGGGAGCTTACATTAGACAAACAAAGGACACTTTGAGTAAATACCTCACCATCTTGGCCTCTAGGACCCACTGCCTAGTGGGCAATTATTAAGATTTCAAAATGCCGTCCATCTACCGAGTTCTTGTTTCGATCTGAGTAATGACTAAATTAAAACATTTGAGTCATTATTCCGGAATGGTAATTGAAAACCAAAGTCTGCTGGAAACTAACATGCGTTGGCTAGTGTTCCATACAGTGGAGTCGTATATTCTCACTCTTTTAATACAAAACCACCGCCTGGTTAGCCCAGTTGGTAAGGCGCCAGTCTGCTGTGCGGGAGGTCTCCAGTTCGATTCCCGACCGGATCAACACTCAGGGTCTAAAAATAATTGAGGAGAAAGTGCTGCCTTAGCTCTAACATCTGCAAATGGTTAGACTTTCACGTCTTCTCGGATAAGGACGTTAAACCGTAGGCCAAGTCTCTCGATCTCTTTGTCGAGGGACTTAAAAGAACCCACACACTTCTTGCAAAGAGCAAGGTGGTGATCCTCGTGTTGTGGTCTGTCTCTTCAACTGAGGGCACTTCTTATCTAATTTAGAAACTAAAGACAAGAACCGTATCCAACAGCCTTTTCATTGTAAAGTATTTACTATTTTTAATAATCAGTTAGGCTAATTCATATATGATATATGACTCCTTGCTTAAGCAGGTTTTCATTCATTTCAAAAGTAATTTTATGAATTTTACACTAACAGACCAAATTCATAATGGTCATGAGTTAAATCCAAAGGATATAGTTTTGATAATGAGTTTCAAGGTCGGCTACAAAGTTGTCTTGCAGAACTGTTGTGCCATATTTGAGAGCTGTTATCACCACACTAAAACAATAAAACTCAATAATTTTAGAAATATTTTTTAGTGCTGCAACTACAGTGGAAACTGTATTAGAGGGGACCTCCGCTGTCCAATAATACTCAAATTTGATAATTCTCTGTGTATAGTTCACACCAAGCAATTTTTCTTGATCACTGAATATCCTGCGGGCCGTCATCTTGAAATGTAACGTGTGTGCGTTGTAGTGCCAGTCTCTACTCTTGAGGCGAAACATAGCAATGAACGAGTGAGAGTCACTGCTATTACCATCATCACAGTCACTGCTATTATCATCACAGTCACTGCCATTACCATCATCATCACTGTCAATGTCACTACCATCATCACAGACACTACTATTATCACCATCACAGTCACTGCCATTACCATCATCATCACTGTCAATGTCACTACCAT
>JAOBRB020437428.1:0-19532 GCA_027575285.2 Zoanthus pulchellus | reverse complement strand
TGGTGTAGTGGTTAACACGTCGGACTAGTAAACCGAAGATGTGGGGTTCGAATCCCGCCAAGGGCTTATATTTGATAGTTTTCTCTTAATTCTTTCTAGATATATCCACACACCGAACGCATTACAATTACATTTGTCAACATTAAAAACGTAGACCCAGTCTCTTGATCTGTCTGTCAAGGGACTTAAAAAATAACCCAAACACTTCTGGCCAAGAGCAGGGTAGTGATCCCGGCGTTGTGGTCTGTCTGTTTAACTGAGGGTACTTCCTATCGGCTGCCAATTTGTGCCATAGCATGTGATTCGCTCAGCAGGCATTCTAAAACCCTCAAACTGTTAAAATCTGTATTTATTTGTAAAGCTCTTAGAGCTATAGGATAAGCGCTATATAAATACTGTAATTATTATTATTACTATTATCATTATTATTATTAAGTGGCTGCTTATAATAAACACGGGATCAAATTTATCCTTTAGCATAAAGAATATGCAAAGAATTATCAAATTGAGCTGCTGATGTAGACACACTTCAATGAAAACTTTTATTTAAGGTAAAATTGTAGTGGCTACTTTTAAAGAAATAATAGAAGTTTCATTTCAAATTTGTGTTTAGGCTGCAAGCTACACTCGCCATGTTTGGAATCGAGACAGAGACTCCTCAGCAGATTGACCCTATACAGCTTTGGCCGCCGGGACAGCTGGTTAAGGTAGGTAAACCTGTGTGTCTTCTTTCCCACCCAATAAAACGTTGAAGGTCAGGCGAGGATAGTGCACGGAAACGATCGTTTCGGGATACGTGTCAGTTCGGTACTAGTAAGATGACGGAACCGAAAAATGGTTTCCGATGGCGATGTGTGTTAATACTTATAATCATAAGAAGAGACATGAAGAGACCAGTAATGCCGAATGTTAGTGAATGTTAGAAAGATCAGAAAACTACAGAACAACGTGATCGTAGGAAAGAAGACCAATGACTAGAACATGAATCCAAAGAAGAGTGCATGGAGTTCAGATTGATATCTAAATATATCAAACAGCTAATTTAAGATATCAATATATATAAAGTATGTAATGATTGCTGACTAAAATGAACTTTATATTTATTTAATCTTCTTTATAAAAAAGAAAGAGCTCTCATGATCAAAATTTAAAGAATCAAGATTGATTTCCGACAGTTTCCCATTAATATCAGATGCACTGAACCGAAAACTCATTGGCGGATACAGGGGGGTGAATTGGATGAATTTTCACCCCCCTTTTTTCAATTTTCTTCTACATTCTTTAATTTGTACTTGACAACTTTATTCTTCAAAAGTCTCTTGTAAATTCTTTGTATTATTCACCCCCCCCCCAATCTTTCTAGAATATCTGGATCCACCACTGAAACTGGTTTCCTTAAATTTCTAAAATATCCTGGCCCGTTGAACTTTAGGCCATTGATAAAAAATTGGCTTTGTGGAATGGTCTTTGCAATAAATTGTGCAAACAAATTAAGCCTCTGTTGGCAGATCTTTGACGTCCAGGTTACAATAGCACATTCTTCCTTTGTGTCTGTAAATGCCCGGACGTATGTCCGACCACAAGTTGTTTTTACCAAATATTTCGCTACTTTCTCCATGCATATGCTCGATGTCTGGTAGATGCTTATAGCCCGGGTTTACAAGAGGATGTTTTTCATTAGTGTCTGTAAGTTCCTGAGCTTATGTCCAAACATATTGTGAATTACGATTACAATTACAATTGGCATTACTGACAATAACTCAGGGCGCGAAATAGGAAAATATTTTCGAGTACCACCAGAACTTGTTTTGGCAGTCCAAAAGATTTTTGGCCTGCCATTTTGGATTTTTGGGATGCCATTTGAATAAAAGTTGAAATCATATAAAATAACTAAAAAGTGATTCCTAGCTTATAATAATGGTGCAGAATAAAAAAAACCCGTATATATTAAAAGCTTCAAGTTTCAAAGGACCGCAAAATTGGCATGCTATATCAGTTTTCGTTTGGCATCCCAAATATTTTTTGGCCCGCCAGCTGCCTAATTTGGCCTGCCATATGGCAGTTGGCACGCTGTTATTTCGAGCCCTGTTAAACTAACAATCTAATGTGGAATGAGAATGTAAACAATGTTGTAAAGAAGGCAGCAAAGCGGCCATATTTCCTAAAACAATTAAAGCGCGCTAAGGTTCCTAAAACTGAATTTGCTAAGTTTTATCTTACTTGCATAAGGTCCGTGTGTGACTATGCTGTTCCTGTGTTTCACTCATCGCTGCCTAAGTATCTATTTAACGACCTAGTGCGCGTTCAAAAGAGGCGCTCTCAATCATTTCCCCTTATCACAGTTATTAAAGCGCTCTATTGTTGCTTAATCTAGACACATTAGAACGAGCACTGGTGTCAGTTGCTGTTCCAGGCCATCACAGAGGATACTGCACATCGCTTAAATAAGCTCTTACCACCTTTACATCAGTCAAAATACTCTTTTAGACACACGTGCACTTTCGATATACGTTTTAATACAAGCAGGACTAAAAAGGGTATTATTACCTTCAATCGTGTTAATAGTTTTAAATTGAAGAATTGAAATGTTTTAAATTGTAATACTCGATTCAGAATTTTGGTTGCAATGTATTTATTTATAAAGTATCTATCTATCTATTTACCAAGTTTGTTGCTATTTTCTCTGGAAAATGCTCGATATATGGCAGCTCCTCATAGCCAGGGCTAAGATGAGCACATTCTTCCTTAGTGTCTGTATTCGGCTGGACTTATGTCCAACCAATATACAGTTTTACCAAATAATTTCCTATTTTCTCTTTGCAATTACTTGACGCATATATGTCTGGCAGTTTCTTGTAGTCCGGGTTAACATTCTTCCTTATTTATAACAAATTTTAATCCTTGGTTACTGCTCGCTATTTAGTAATTCTGGTGGTTCAATTTTAGGCTTATGAACGCCTTGGAGTAAATCACAAACTTGGTTTAAGAGGGAGGCCTTCAAGACCCATTGGTGCTTTAGGAACCAGCAAGGTAACTCATTACATTAGACAGTACAATTATTATAAAGATAATAGATTACAAAGTGATGATGTCACAAAAGTTTATTTATGAAATCACTAATTTGGTTGTAATATTCAGATGAAATCAAGTTGAAAAATGCCTTCATGCCAAAATTTAGTATTTTTACACCCATCCAGTGATGAGATATTACCACTGTTATGCTCCAATGTCTCCATACCAATCCTTATGAAATCGGCTTGGTTCATAACATTAAGAACCAAGCTATCTTTAGAAGGATTTGTATGGAGTCATTGTAGCACATCTGTGAAAGTATCTCGTCGATGAATTGCTCCAATATTCTGTTTTTTTTTTACAAGGATACATTTTTAGTCTTGATCTCTCGAATGATTTTGACAAGTCCCACAAGTCTAGAAATTTTATTTTTTCTGACGACTTTGCCACTATATGGCCATAACAAATAAGATTTGTGATGCTCACAAAATGCTATCTAGACTTTAAAATACCTTACACTGTTTTAATTACATGCGATTTCTTCTTCGCATTTCTCGTTATTTAAAAACAAAGGTGCAGCATGATATTAAAGGAAGTGTTGGTGTTCTAAAGTTGCTACAAAATAATATGTTATTTTGAAAACTCTGGTACAAAGCAAGTTTTATAAGGAAGAAATACGAGAAAAATAACATATATAGCTCTTAGCGGGATTCGAACCCCACATCTTCGGTTACTAGTCCGACGTGTTAGCCACTACACCATAAGGACCAACCACGCTGGTAACGCAGCCGGATAATGTTATGTAGATGGTAACTGTAGGGGTTCCCAGGGCGTTATTTTTTCTCTGTTGTTAAGTTAAACACCGTAGTTTTTAGGTACGCATATATAGTCTTATGTGTAGATTAATGTAATGGAGAATGTTCCGGAAAATGCTTGAAAGGCGACAGCAGTGAGTAAAAGTGAAATATTTTTTGTAGGATTTTATATTTTTTGTCGTTTTCAGTTGTTGGTCGCTCTTGAGATTTAGGAGATATAGAGTTATCTTTCTTTTTTATGCGCACAGTGTAGTCATTGCAAGGAGTTTTCAGTTGTTGGTCGCTATTGAGATTTAGGAGATATAGAGTTATCTTTCTTTTTTATGCGCACAGTGTAGTCATTGCAAGGAGTTTTCAGTTGTTGGTCGCTATTGAGATTTAGGAGATATAGAGTTATCTTTCTTTTTTATGTGCACAGTGTAGTCATTGCAAGGAGTTTTCAGACTCAAGAAAATTAAAGCGCCAGCCATTGGCGAAGATATATAGTTTCGAATTTCAAATGTAGTATTTTTGTGCTTTTATCAAAGTTTAAATGTCAGATTTCTTTTTCCAGCTCAAAGGTATTACTGTTTTATTTTGTTTTAACAAACAAATATGGCACTAAGTTTACCTTTGTATGCAAACCAAATAAAGATGAATCTACTTTAATATTTTGGTTTGTGTATTATTCATTGTCAAATTGATGAGTAGCTTTCGTTATGCGTGTATCCTTGACCATGCCCCCCCCCCTCCCTTCATCCCCATTTAATTTTGCATAAACCAAAAATAAGGAGCTACTAGGCTTCCTAAAAGATTTGGCGTATTGTTATTACACTGTAACTAACGTTTTTTGACATCTATAATAAATAACCATATTCCTATAAGAACAGATTTCTACACGTTATTACATTTTCAAGTTACAAGTACGTAGTAAAGTTTCAATTTTTTTTGTTCTCATCAGATATACCGCATCTTAGGCCGTACAGTTGTCTCCTACCCTAAAGTGTTGGACGAGTCGGATTTTTATTTGTGTCTTGACATGTCATTAGTCATTGATGACATTAAGGTATTAGCACTGTTTATAATGGTAATTGAACAGAGTGGAGAGCAATTTGGTTCAAAATCAAACGAGCGATTCAAAATCGCATAACCGCGTAGCGGGAGTCCGGTTTGTAATCGCAAGTTTGATTTTGATTAAAAATTTCACGACACGAAGTTCAATTACCACTTAATTATATCTATTTTGAAATCTAACACATTGTACAGTAACAAATTATTGTAAATTATAAAAATATTGTTTACAACTGGAAAAGTTACAACTTCTCCATTTTGCCTGAAACTTGCCAGAGTTGACCCTCACATTTTGCTTTTTGATTCTGTTACCTGATTGGTCAACTTTTTAGTTTTCTACAATCTGATTGGTTGTTCAAGATGGTGCGATTTAGAGTTCAAAATGATCCGATTTAGGCTCAAATCAAGCTGCTAAGAACCTATCAGATTGCAGGATTCACTAGTAATTTCAAATTGGATCTAATTTGAATTAACTTGTAACTTTTCCAGTTATAAACAATATTTTTTACAATTTATGATAATTTTTTACTGTACGATGTGTTAGATTTCATATTAAAATATGTGTATATATTACATGTTTTACTGAAAAGTACTCCACTCGTAATTTTCATTTAAAACTACATCCGGGATACGAGTGACAAATTCTCCATATCCTCACTAGTGAAGATATCGTTGACGTCACTCCTTTGTTTTTCCCGTCTTTTTCGTTTAGGTTTTTCTATTTTTAAAACACTCGTATTTATGTAATAAAAAGATTACACGTTGGCTTACACATATCAAGTTTATCTTCTCGTTGAAAAGAATTTTTTACCACTCGAAGATAAATTTCATATGTTCGCCCCACCGTTTAATATCCTTTATGTAGAATACGTTGTACATGATTTTGAAAAACAGGTTTGGAGCCCCTTTAAAGCAGTTGCATGAATATATTGTTATCTTTTCTAAAACTCCTGCAATCGTGACACCTAGCTATAAGGGCTACTCCTTTCTGTCAAGCAAGAAGGAGGAAAGGAGGAGGGGGAGTGGGAAGGGTGAAGTTTTGGACGATTGGTGGCTGAATAAAATTATGAATGGAATGAATATTTTGTTTTTGAATTGTTTGGAAAAGGTCTTATTTTAATTTACTCATTACTATAATTAGTTAAAAAAGAATTTAAAAGTAAATTTGGTTCAGAAGTAGACATAAATGATTGAACAGTTTGAAAAGAATAATAATATAGCAGACACTTCAAAGATAATGGAAGAACATTCATTGCCTTATTATCTTACCTATTTATATTTAAGTACTTCAATTCTATTCTTTGAAAAAGCTTTTTAACTGAAATAAGATCGTAGAAACACCAAAGAAGTTATACAAATTATTTTAATTGAAGACATGTTTCGACAATTGTCACAATGTCATCTTCAGTAAAAAGTGAAAAAACCGTTATAAATTTTGAATATGAAAACACAAAATGATTGATAATTACATACTAAAAATTAAAATTGGAGTGTTTAAAGTTTTAAATTAAAGTTAACTCAGATCAAGATCGATATGTCTTCGAAGAACGAACCGATGTCTGATATTATTGCATACAGACTGAGCAATAAATCGTTTGTTATATGACATTTTTTACTTCCGGTAATTTATCCCATTTCTACGTCTACGGAAATCATCGGAAATATCCCGCAGAAAGCTCCAGAAATGTTTAACAATTTTTTCTTTAGCAGTTTTTGAAATTTCGAGAATTTTTTAAAAATCTTTGGAGGAGTTCAACAATTTTCAAAACTACCTTAATTTTGTTAAAGTAATTTTGCGAGTTTTGAAATTTCTCTGAAATTCTGTTTTGGGAAACTAGTCGGAATACGCATGAATACAGAGTGCGCGTTAACCAATCAGAATGCAATAAAGGACATAGTGTAGAAGATGCCCCTAAGACCTCTTTTTTGGAAAGGGGTGGGGGGGGGTGGAGTTTGAGAGTCTGGTTGAATGGCTCTTAGGAGGCGTCTTCATATAATAAATTGATATGAAGTTAGACTGGAACATATTAATTTGAAACAGAAAGAATTCTTTTGGGGCACGATGGATACTGGTGCATATTCTTAATACTTATATGCTGCTCGTTGGCCATTACCATAGTACTAGTTTTGCGATATTATTTTGTTAGAGCACCCTTGCCTTTGTTCGTAATAACTGGCATTTGCGTGGACGCCCAACAATCACAATATTTCTAAGAGAACAACGTTTAAGGTAACATTGGTTCTATTTTTGTTTATAATTTAAGAAATGACATGCTAGACAAATATATCGTCATCTGGCCGGTTTTACTATTGCAATGTTAAGAAATAGATCGTTAGATAATAATTTAAGTTTTTTCTTTTGTCTTATGACAAGTCACTAGATATAGCTCGCGACATTTCGACTGCTTTATACTGCTAGTCTTCTACAGGCGATGAGATCGTCTTGTTTTGGTACAGCATTATGTGTGGCGGTGGTCTGCTGTGATTGGTTCATTTGGATGCGGCTATTGGTTTCTTAAGAAGACTAGCTCTAAGCAGTCGAAACGTCGCGAACTGTATCTAGTGACTTGTTGTGAGACAAAAGATAAAACATAACTGTAAATAAATTAAATAGGTTATTGTGCATTTTAGAATGTTCTTTTCCTTTTTGTCTAAATTAAACTTTACCTTCTGTGGCTTTGGGTGTTACATTTGACAGCTGTGTTTATAACTTGGAGAAAAATTGTAATGTTAGACTTTACACATGGCTCTGGCTGTGGTTAGCAGAGTTAACTGCCGTCTGATTAGTCCAGTTTACCACTGACTGGTTTGCCTAGTTTACTGTCGTCTGGTTACCCTTGATGTTAAGATGCCAGTTTATCGCGGGGGAGACTTGGGTTCGATTCCCGGCTGGACCACCACTCAGGGTCTTGAAATAATTGAGGAGAAGGTGTTGCTTTTGTTCTAACATCTGAAAATGTTTAGACTTGTGTGACTTCTGCAATAAAGGCGTTTAGCCATCTGTGTTTATGTATGTGTCTGTCATGTGAAAGATTTGTGTCCATGATGTTGCACCCAATTGCAGTAGTAGGTCTTTGGCTAGATAGAAGACTTGTGGCTGGGGCTGCCGGACTGTGATCGTGGTTATGTGATTGTGAACTCAATCTAAGGCAGCTGCATTTTTTTACCGTTGCCATAAATGCGGCTGTGACCATGTTTTTTTAGTTTTGTAATGGATATTTAAACATCTTAAAATGTAAAATTATTTTTTAATAAGTATTGCAACTTGTTGAAGATACTACTGTTAAGTACACATTTCAGAACATTTAAAAAAGTTTGAATTTTGCTTTGAGAAAACTAACTAGCGGTAAACTAGTGTGAGCCGCGTCGGTGTTTCTAAGAAAACAGTTTAGTAGTAAATATGTAAATTATACACCGTATAAAATAGAGAAAACGTTCCAGTAAGTAAGCTAAATCCTTTTACGAGCCTAGTGGCCCACGGGTCGGACGCTTTTCTCCGGTTTCTGTAGTGTTAAGTGGATTAGAGTCTTTGACTCCCCCTGGACGGGACACTAATCCATCGCAGGTTAGCTCGCAGCAACCGCTGGCACTCATTTACCTACCCCGAAAGGATGGAAAGCTGAGTTGGCTTAGGAGGAAAAGAAGATCACACAAATATTCGAATTTTAGCAGTGTGCCGGGATCGAACTGGGGACGTAAGGGTTGGATAGCAGAGATCTTACCAACTGCACCAACCTTGTTCGCCCGAGCGCTGTAAGGTGGACTAGTAAGTACTAGGTGTATAATTTACATTTTTAACACAATTTTTCAACGACCAATCGGATAATGCACGGTTTTGAATGTATTAACTTTATAACCCATTATTCTTCACTTTTAACATGAATTGATTTTAGGGGAAAGCATTTTCCTGAAATGTTAGAAATGTTGGCATCGTTCAAAAGAGGCGTGTGTAACGGAATAAAGATTCGAATGGGAAAACTTCAGGTATGGATCTACATTTTAGCGTAATCATGTAAATGTTATTCACTGTTATCAAATTTCGATTTTTCAGTTTTATAGTTGAAGGTCCATAGAAAAGACTCTTAAAATTTTGATTCATGATTATTTGTTCTAAAACTTTAAAGTTAGAACAAAAAGTCATCAAATTTAGTGGAGCAAAATTATGGAACCAGTGCTCCAACTGGGGACATATTTATGTAATCTATGCCTAAATGAAAAATTTATTATTTTGTGTAAAAAACACTTTTGCACCCTAAACAAAAGAAACGAACTTGCAAGCCCGTGCCATCACCGTAATAAATACACTCTCTATAATTTTATACATCGAAACCGCAACGCCTAGCGTAACATAGCAACCATGTATTTAAATTCCCTGTGTAAAATATCCAACGGTCATTTATTGTAACGTCTGGTGAGTGAGGGTAAAACCTTATGAAACAGTACTGTAAAGTTCAATTAAACAAAGAACATCTAAAGTCTGAAACTTCAATTTGATTTTTTTATATCTGCTCCATAAGTCGTCGTCGTTGTTGTTTTGTATTAACAAAACTAATTTATTTTCCTTGATACTTTTTCTATATGAAGACGTTGGTATCCACTGCCTGTGTCGACCATCTTGACTTTGTTCAACGTTACGAACCTATCAGGTTAGTGCTGCTAAGACCTATCAGGAAAATTGTTTACAGAAATGTGAAAGTAAAACTTTTGAAGATAATGATAGTTAGACTTAACTTCCGTAAACAGCCGAGTGGTTTTGGTGTTGCAGTTGTAGTTAGTTTGCCGTCTTAATGAAGTTAAATATTAGAGATCTCCCTGACGGGCTAACTGCTCCGGCTACATCGTATAAACAGCTGTTTCGATGTGAGAGAATGTCAGGGATCTCCCTGACGGTTAACTGCCTCGGATACGTCTTATAAGCACTGTTTCGATACATATGACAGAATGACAGGGATCTCTCTGACGGGCTAACTGCTTCGGGTAAATCTTATAACCAGCTGTTTCGATGTGAAAGAATGTCAGGGATCTCCTTGACGGGTTAACTGCCATGGGTACATCTTGTAAGAAGCTGTTTCGATGTAACAGAATGTCAGGGATCTCCCTGACGGTTAACTGCCTCGGATACCTCTTATAAGCTCTGCTTCGATGTAAGAGAATGACAGAGGTCTCTCTGACGGGCTAACTACCTCATGTAAATCTTATAAGCAGCTATTTTGAAGTGAGTGAATGTCAGGGATCTCTCTGACGGTTAACTGCCTCGGATACGTCTTATAAGCTCTGTTTCGATGTAAGAGAATAACAGAGATCTCTCTGACGGGCTAACTGCCTCGTGTAAATCTTATAAGCAGCTGTTTCGAAGTGAGAGAATGTCAGGGATCTCCCTGACGAGTTAATTGCCTTGGGTACATCTTGTAAGAAGCTGTTTCGATGTGACAAAATGTCAGGGATCTCCCTGACGGGCTAACTGCATCTACTTTTAAGCAGCAGTTTCATTTTAATATCAAACCAGATATTTCCATGATGGTCTAAATGCCTTGGCTACATCTTATTTTTCAACATGACTCCTCAAGGTTGTAAGACCAGCACAGAAGGATGATTTTTGGTTGCGACTGACTTTCATGAAAACCACATGCAGGCAAATTTTAATATGTCAGGAAATTTTTAAGTTGGAATAAAAGCTTTATGTTTTTCTTATGGGAAAAGGTTTTAATAAGTTTTGAAGTAAGTAAGTATGTGCCGGAATAATTAACTAACCTTTTTGCAAATTAGTATATGTAATCGAACCTTAACGAGTTCAATGTGGAATTAATTTGAACGAGTGTGTTTAAACAAAATCAAAATTGTGCGAGCCCATTAAGGCGAACGCAGTTTGAGCTTTTTAAACACACAAGTGCAAATTAATTCCATATTGAACGATTAAAAGGTTCAATTACTTGTTAATCATATACATGAAAAAATTATGGAGAAAAATCAAAACGTAACAGTAACAACGTGACCGTTTACTTGTGCCCATTTATTTTCAATTGGCTTACAAAAGTCATGTGACTGCTTCAAATTACAAAATCTCTGTAAACCGTAGTTGACGACAAAAATCGCTGGAACTTCGTTGTAAATTTTTTTTGTCTTTCATCTAGTGATAATATTTCTGTTGCCACGAAAATACAAACAAGGTCCGAGTGTTGTCGAAGGAGTTCATTCAATAAAATATATTTTGCAAAACTCGCTGGCAGGAAAAGTGTTGGAAGACACGAAGTTGAACTGGAAACATTTTACGTCAATCTTCATTATTTTAAACAAAGCATTTCACATCCAAATGAAAAGACAAACAAGTTCCAAGTTTTGTCGAAGGAAATCACTCAAAATGTTTTCTCTTGCGGAGCTCGCTAGCAGGTGAAAGACACGAAGTTGAACTGGCAGTTATGAAACATTTTTACGTCAGTCTTCATTTTTTTTAACAAAGCGTTTCACACAGTCATCCGAACGGCTTTACTCATGCAGGTATTTTCATTCTTTGTGTTTTTTTAATATTAGTTTATTGTTTCATTTCAGTTGCCAAATCCACTGAAAACGCCATTTTGTTTGTTTTCAAGATTTTTCTGTGAAAATCTCTCCATCGTTGTCATAGAAACAATCTGCTTTTTGATTGGCTTATCAGCTTTGTGTTGTTTATTGTCCAATCAGATTTAAATTTCTTGAACTAATTAACGAAAACTACAACCTGTCAAACTCAGTGTTAAACTTTACTCGCCTGTGAGCAAGGATTAGATATTGCAGCGGTAACACGACTTTAACCATGCTCAGAGGATAAACAAATTTGTGGATCACATTCAATTCAATTCAATTCAATTTTATTTTTAGTACCTTTACACATAGATAGCATATGTTACACATCTTATCCACACGTGTTAAGCAGTTCAGTCATGGTCTCAAAAGCCGTATGAACGCGCCCTATATGTTAGAAATTGATTAATAAAACATACTTTTTCAAGTTAAATATAATTTATACCTGACACTATGGTTTTTTAAATAAAGATAAAGTAATCTTCTTATTACATTTCGAGTTTAAGTTCCATGCTGTGAATCAGTGTCACAGCATATGAGCAAAACTTGCTCTTTTCTCTCATGTTGCTTTTGAAATTTGGAAACAAAATTTTATCACAGAAACGAAAAACTTGTTTCCTCAATTCAGAAGGAGCATTTGGCTTTGTATCCATTTTAATGGCTGCAAGTACCATTATCAAGAGTTTCTTTGAGGAAATTACATAATAGTTGTGTAAAAACTCAGTTACAAGCTAGCACAAAGCGATTACGTTGTGTATGGTGTCGTATACTGGAATTTTATGATCGTTTAAATCTCGTTTGGTTGGTGATATCTTTCATGTGGGAAAATCTTTGTTATTTTAGTATAAAGTGTTTGCGAGTAACTGTGAATATATATTTTATACCCATTGTATTCTATTTCATTAAAATCTGTCAGGGTCTTACTTAATACCTCACATATTTTATGTAAAGGAGGAAACAAAAAATGTGTGACAGTGTTCGTTTGCATCCTATTCAATAGCCACTTGAATATTCCTAAAATTCTGCCCGTTTGTTTTTCTTATCAACAACCAGCCAAAACCTGTTTTCACTTTATAGGTTCTTTCAATGAAGTGTTTACACAAACTTCGGATTTTTGTGATTCTAATGGACAGTGAGTGATAATCAAAACTCTTTTGGGCTTCGACAATCTGCTAGACCGTATGAGCGGGATTTGCAGATCGAATCACAGGCTATAAATTTTGAACGTTTTGGGTCTTAAAAAGTTCGTAAATTTCCTTTCTGGAATCTGCGGGAACCCTGCGTTAATAATCTCATATGTATCTTAAGTTTGTTTATTAACTAGGACTTGATAATCCTTTTACTACTATTCAACACTGAAGCAGCTGTGCTTGTCCAGTGTAAGCACTGAAATTTGCAACTTCCGTTTTTAGCGCTGCGAGCGAAACAAAATACGTTGTAGTTCTCGGATGTCATTAGCCGAGCGAACATGCGATACATACGATCAGCGGGCGAAGTCCATACCTTATGTGTGTCTATTCAAGGATGACACTAGTATTTCGTTGCGCACAATATATGCACATACTGGTTCATATCCATATGGCGACTCATTGTCCGCAATACACCGTTAAATGCCAAAAATAGAACAGTATTGTCACTATAACAAACAGTGTATTCGCAATACTCACTCTGTATTAGAAATAGCTTGTTATATGACATCATTTTTATTCTCTTTTATTTTAGTGCGGATGCTGCAGATTCAGAGCTGGGTTTTGAGGTGGAATGTTTAAGAGTGGAGTCGGATACCGAATCAAACAATCGTAATTCAGACGGCAGAATTCGAAGATTTACCCTCACTCGAGGACTTAGTGTTTCACAGAGTGACTCCGTGATTCATTATGACGATGATGATTGCATGGACCTGGTCACTAAATCCAGAGAAGGCTTGGTGGCTGAACTTCACGACTGTCCTAGTGAAAATAGAAAGATGCTTATTTTGCAAGTAAGACGTATGTTAGCGTACAATAGTTAGAGATAAATTTCGTATCTACGATGATGATGGAGATGATGATGATGATGGAGATGATGATGATGATGTAGATGATGGTGATGATGGAAATGATGATGATGATGGAGATGATGATGATGATAATGATGACGATGATGATAATGATGGAGATAATGATGATGATGATGGAGCTGATCATGATGATGATGAAGCTGATGACGATGATGATGATGATAATGATGGATATAATGATGATGATGATGATATTGATGATACTGATGATGGTGATAATGATGATGATGGAGCTGATGATGGAGCTGATGATGATGATAATGGAGGTGATGATGATGGAGATGATGATGGAGATGATGATGATGATTATGATGAAGCTGTTGCTGATGATGATGATGGAGATGATGATGATGATGATGGAGCTGATGATAATGATGATGATGGAGCTGAAAATGAGGATGAGGATGGAGCTGATGATGATGAAGATGATGATGGAGCAGATGATGATGTTGATAATGATACTGATGATGATGACGACTTTATTTATTCCTACAGTAGTTTGAAATCAGGGATTAATAAAGTCAAATCTATTCATTTTTTACATAACAATTTCAACATACAGTAGTGCTAAAAAGAAAGTCGTGCGATTTTGTATCGTATCGGGCTTTGTTCTTCCACGCTATCTCACTATTTTTCGTTTGAAATCTCATGAGCTTCTAAGTACACCCTTCTACGATATCTCGTTAAAGCCTTTCGAATTCTCACTAAGACTTATCAAGATTTCGTTCTTGTAATGTGAAGTTTCATTTTCTTTTGACAACGGAGTGAATTCTCGTGCGATATCTCGATATAGTGATATGATCCAACAACAATCAGCTCAGGCTTTACTTCACTCAAAGTCTTATTTTATAAAATAAGACTTTGAGTGAAGTACAAGTCAAGATCCCGCAATGGTGAAATTAGACATTTTAAAAATTCTCAAATTTTGGAGATTATCAAAGAACAAAAGGAGCTTAAAATGTCAGAAAATAAATTAAAGTTGACCGCCGTTTTATATAATTCTATTTGGCGATTGAAAACAACTTGGCAACTTTTTCAAGCCATAATACATTACAGAACAAAATGAATACTACTTCAACTTGCTTTTATAATGGTGCAAAAAAAAATGCAAACAAAAGCAAAAAACCAGCAAGATATAGTTCCTCAACTACATGAAACATCGTGTTAAGTTTCCGACAGTAAAAGTTACAAAATAAAACAAAACATTAATAAACTGAAATCTAAACTGCCAGTGCAAAATGTAACAAATTGTTTGTCATGAGAAATCGTTACGCACGAGTGAAAACACTTTTTTTTATCTGAGTGAATGAAATATATTAATTTGGAAATAAGAACGTAAACTAAAGGTTAATGTTCACTAAATGGGCTTAAAAAGCCTATGAAGTGAAAAATGTTTTTGGTTTTCTGAAAAGATCCTTATAAGCAAACAGGCAGAATTTGAGAGAGTTAAAACAAATTGGAGAGATGCTACGCGTCTGGAAAGATTCGAGTTTTGTGGCTTGCCATGAAGCAAATTTACAAATGTCACGCGTATTTTTGTTTGCTTCAGTACAAAGAATGTGTGAGAAACTAACTAAAAACACACTTTTTCAAGCAAAAAAAATAGTTTAAACCTGAAAAAATGGTTTCGAAATAAAGATTAAGTAATTTTCTTGTAACAACTCGAGTTTGAATTCCGTGCTGTAAATCAGAGACGAGATATGAGCAAAAATTGGTATTTTCTCCCAAATCGCTTTTGAAGTTTAAAAAAACAAAATTACGTCAAAGAAACAAAAAAACTTGATACCTTGAATGGCATATTATTCCAAGTCTTTGAAACTTTCTGAGTTTAATACTTTAATACAAAAACATTTTTTACCTCATATATAGGCACTTTAATGAAATCTACAAGTTTCTATTTAGTAAATTCAGAAAACTTACCTTGTTTAACAACGAGTCGCAGTTGACCAATCGTTTTGTAAGTGCTGCAATTGAAACGCAACAACGCGCCCTTAAGGACAATATTTATGCGCGACAAAAATGACACGAAACAAAGTTTAATTTTGAACAAGCTAATCCAAACAGTATTGCTCGATTGTTTTTCGCCTTGCATAAATTTTAAAAACAATTCATCCAATTTTCGCACTCACCGCCGGGAGACAGAACCGTTGAAATTTATTTTGATTGGTTCAGTAACTTTTTGGGGGAGAAAAAGGAAACATATATGCCAATACGATGGGCTTGGGAAAACTCCAAAAACAAGGAATAAAAAGCTTATTCTCGAAGCTGTTTTTCAGTCAAATCTTCAAAACACTCGATGTTGCAACTTAGTTAATCGCCAAATAACTCAAGATTTGGCAGTTTTACAGCTAAATAAGTAAAGAAAAAAACCGTTTTTTAAAGATTTTAAAAACTTTTCAAGTTATCTCAGTAAAATACTTCCGCTTTCGTCTAGAAAATGGCAACTTTGAAAGTATAAACACAAAAACCAGCATTTCGAAAAATGCTGACACAGTTTTGGACATTTAAAAAAAAGGTTATAAAGAATTGCCATCAAACGCAACACGTCGGACATGGAACTCGCGAAAGAATGCACAAGTAAATTTAAAACCATTTCTGACTGCTTGCGATCGCCGACTTACAAAAACTTTTGAAGTGAGAAGGACGCGGTAGATTTTCAATCTTGTAATAAAGACCTTTAGCAACGACGGCGGGAACATGAACGACGACGGCTTCGAAAAATCACCTCTCTGGTTTACTCTTAATTTCTTCTTTTCGTCATTGGTCATTTTGTTTCTTTGCTTTTCGCTTTGTGAATAGAAAAACGATAAAATGTTTCTCCATGATGCTAAACAAATAAAGAGAAATTTTTTGCTGTTACGTCCACGTAGTCTCGACAATTCCATAAAAGTGTTTCCATGTTCTAATTTTAGCAACCTCCGCTTGGTGCATTCCAACGTGCAGCCATTGTATTTACTATTGTTCTCTGCTGTCGTCGTTAACCTCGCCGTCCTCCTTGCTAAAGGTCCCTAAAAAAAATTATCGATTTATGGCGCTTTGAATTTTTTTAAAGCGAAGTCTTAAAGTCTTTTAGGCAGCAAAATATTTATCCATTTTCATAAATTAAATCGGTGGTTGATATTTGTTTTAAAATTCGATTTTTCAACAACACTTCTGACGGCTCGGTAACATCACAAAAGCTTTTGAAGTGAGAAGGACGCGGTAGATCTTTACTCACGTTTTTATAACGTTTTGAAATCATTTTGAACCTGAAGTCATTAATTCACTTTGGTCAGCAAAACCTTTGCCCATTTTCAAAAATGAAACCCGGCTATTGATATTTCAATTTTGCAAAAATGTTTTTGTCTACAGGAAAACTCATACAGCAACTTTTGAAGTGAAAAGGATGTGGTAGATGTACTGAGGTAGATGATCATTCACGTTTCTGGAGCATTTTAATTTTTTTTTAAAGCTGAAGTCATTCACTCATTTTGGTATCTTTTGTCATGTAAAATGATGTATACACCATAGGTAAAAAGATTCTTTCATGTTATAACAACAAACCTTTTTCCGGCTGAATATTTACATTAGAAATCTTAAGTTTTGCACGGTCGGAACGAGACAAAATGTTTATTGTATTGCGTCGATACACCGTTTACAAACAAGCAAACTTCAACAGCCATTTGTTACGGTATGCTGCTGACGAAAACTGACTTCCTTGCTGTAAGTTTTCTTAGCTTGAAAGATGTAAATCGTTGCTTCTTCAGTTCTTGTAAGCCGTTCTTATTGCTTCCTTTAACTTTTCAAGTAAATTTGTCTTTTGTAATTTAAAGCCAGGCTTTTTTTCTTGCCTTCGATATTTTGTTTAGAAGCAAACAACGATAAATCGTTTTGCCACTACGAATATCGAAATTGATGCGATAAATCGAAGGCTCTTAAACCGCTATAGGATGATAATTCTTTGTTTGTGACATTTCAGAAAAATTTAAATTTTTAGTGTGAAAACAATACCCTTCTTGCAATACGAAACGATTTGTCGCGGCATTTCTTTTTAGCATCACTTAGCAGTATTTCATGAAATAAAACACCATTTTACTTCCTTCATTCACATTTCAGGAACTTTTAAATCGCGAAGGAAAGTTTTTTGTGCTGCCAAATGGCATGGGAACAGTTGTGGAGCAGATCGAGTCTGTATACAAGCAAGCTGGATACGACCGGAAGTGGAACGTGGTGCGGCGAGGCGCAGGGCTTCTGGGGAAGCTAGTCGACAGTCTGGCGCCGGGTATTACAACAATCCTTGTTCGGGGCAAAGTGGTTAGTGAGAATACTGTCAAGGCTAATTCAGTTTGTTTACCGGTGGGGCTGGCCCTAGATTGTTTTTTTTCCTCGTTTGTCGTGAAGTTTGTTCGTGCTCCTTCTAGATATGGGTTTCTTGTCCTTGTCTTTTATAAACCTATCAAATAGATAACTAAAAAGATAAAACCAGAGTGCTATTGAAAATAATGGTAAAAAAATAGTTATTATTAATCAGCAGGATGCCACAGTAATTGCCTACGAGACAGCCGAGCGAAGACGCGAGGCTGTCGAGGCGGTAGCCTGCGTAGCAAGCGTTTAAAAAAATTCGGCGCGCGGGGTTTGGGAGTGAACAAAAAACAAATATGGGGGTGGGGTGAGGCGTTTCCTCTCTCCCCCATCCCCCAGACTCCGTTTTTTGTTCACCCCCAACCCCCGCGCGCTCAATTTTTTTAAACGCTTGCTACGCAGGCTAGCGAGGTGGCAACATTATAGAGCTTTGCGAGGATAGTATTCAGGCGATACAAATCTCTACTGCTTGTAAATGATGTATTGTTAGTATTTTTTAGCCAATGCTAAGAACTGCATCAAAACTGCAGCCAATCAGAGTGAGGTAGCGTTAGGCAGCTTGGTTCCTCGGTAAATTGAAGTAGTACGAGGGAGTTTAGTGTTTGATTTATGTGGAAAGGTATTGAAGGAATCAAAACGTTCTTTTCTTATTCATTTGTGAGGTATATTTCTTCTGATAACCTTCCAACTTCATGCTTGATAAATTGGAGTCATGTTGCGGAATTGTGTTTGATTTATGCAAAACGTTTTGTGAGGTAAAAAAAACACTAAATGTTCATTCTGCGTTCATTTGTAAGCAATATTTATAATCTTTATCTTACTTTAATTTTTATATTTATATCAGCGACTGTAGTCGATTTTTAAAATCTTTAACCAGGGCCCGGTTGCTCAAAAGCCAATTAGCACTAACCCAGGGTAAATGTTTAACCCATGATCTTGTTTCCAATCTTACAAGGCCAGATGTTACCTGTAATTTTGGGATTAACAAGAGTTTTCCTTGAAATATCCAAACAGTATACATAAATAACCGTTTACCTTTTCTTAAAGAAGAAATTCCTGTTTGAAGTTTTGCTTAACTCAGGGTTAAACTTGACCAGCCTTTGAACAACTGGGCCCAGAAGACATTGTGTATTTATTTAAGATCAGTTTTAGCGTAACTTATGTGGTTGTAACAAAAATTTATGAGGTTTCAAAAAATCTTCAAATTTTATTAAATTTTTGTCTTGCTATTTGGCCCTTAGCGATAGCTACTCCTATTATATAAAATAAACAGAACGCTAACAACGCAATATTAGAGGTTTCAATTTTAATAATATGTGCTATTATTTTTTTTATCAAGGTTACCATCGGAGTCTTTGGTCATGAGGAAAGAGTTATCTATGAGCCACTAACTCCAGCGGCTATTCAGGTACAGAAAGGAATTCATAAAAAAAATCTTTAAAGAATATATTCTATTACTTTGTTAAATTGATATACGAGTTGCTTGTTTAATAATAAAACACTATTATTATTATTATTATTATTATTATTAATGATATTATTATTATTATTATTGTTATTATTATTATTATTGCGTTCGACGTTATATTAGGAGAACGCAATCATAATCCTGCGCAGGCGGAAAAAATCTCGATTTTGTGGTTGATCCAAATCAACGCCATCTTGGATTTCTCCGAGAGGGTCTGGGTGTGGGTCGT
>JAOBRB020436347.1:0-19538 GCA_027575285.2 Zoanthus pulchellus | reverse complement strand
ATAAGCTCGTACCGCGTGGATTTTTAGGACAAGAAAAATAAGCGTACCGGTACGTCTATTAGGCACTTGAGAGTAGTGGTTTATTAGTGATTGTTTGCATGTAATTTGCTATTAAACCGTTCTCCTCCACACAAACACAATCACCCACGACCTTCACAGTCCATGATGGATTACGGATATAGCATCCTGTAGATGTTCATCCACTTCCTGGCTTTCCTATCCATACTTTCTAGTTCTGCTTTGGTCTAGTTAACTATACCAGATCCATACAACAGAACTGACACAGCCCATATTTATAGCCATGATAACACTCTTTCTATTAAGCTTTGATTTTAACACTTTCTTCAACTGATCTCTGGAAATACTCAGTCTTCCTCTTGCTCTCTGAACATCTCTTCATGTAGAAGGTCATCATGCTCAAGGATACCCACATACTAACAAACAGCTTTCTTCCCCCATTGTTTTCATTCTATGGCCATCTGGCAAGTAAATGCCCTCAGACTTCCCTACTTTCCCCTTAAAGTGTCATAACAAGGACACTGCATTTCTTCTGACCAAACTAAATTCTTATAATATTATCATCACTGAACACTGACTGTATTCACCAGGGAGTATATCTGACGTTTTTCCATTCTGTAGAGCTACAGATCATTCAGGTACATGTATAATAAATGGTTGATTGATCTGGAGTCTATTATTCATAATATTATTTATATTATAATTATAATAATAATAATAATAATAATAATAATTATTATTATTATAATTATATCAGTATAATAGTAATAATAAATAATAATAATAATAATAATAATTATTATTATTATTACTATTATACTGATAAATCAATCACTCAAAATATGCTTTGCTGTCATACATTATCCCAATCCCAATAATGTAAAACTATATAAAATGAAAATGGATCTGCTCTAGGTTAAACAAGTTCACTACCAACACAATCATCTCCAGTTTTCAATTTAATACTAAAACAACACATTTGTTTTAAAATTTATCATCTTACTTTAAAATACATAAGAAATTGTCATTCTTTTTATTAGCAAAAATTGCACCCCGATACTTGGACAGTGATTTGCCGTATTGATTATCTTACATTGTAAACCATATAAGTTGTACCTGTGCTCGGCAGTCTGAAGGAATTCCCTTTCTAACAAATCTTTTTACTATAAAACAAATTTACAATAAAATTATTAATAAATACAGCATCATAAAACAGTTTTACTGTATAATATTTATATAAAATACGGTAGTATCAAACTACAAAATAATTAATTAAAATAAACTAGAATGATGTCAGATCATATCATAATACCAAACCTCTGCTCTTACCAGCAAGAGATGGATTCTTTTACAATTTGTTGTACATTACTTGTAAATGTTTACTATCCAATTTATAAAATGTCTTTGCTGGGTGTCAACTGTTGATTTGTCCCATCTGGAATGTTCATTAAAAAGGCCATATCCTGTTGATAATTGCCAACGAGCCAGGTAAGCGAAGACGTGAGCCTGGCAGGGCGGCAGCATCATAAAGCAGATGCACGTGTAGAATACAGGGAGAAAAAATCTCAAATTTGTTTTTGTGTGACCAAATTTGGGTGTAAGGTAATGTAACAATGGATTTCAAATTGGGTGTACGGTAATGTAACAATGGATTTTGTGTGAGCCAATCACAGCATGAAACATTTTCATGCATGAGCAAATAGTGGCTTATGTATTTTATCAGAGACATTTTATCTGACAACTGTCAAAACTGATGAACTGAATTTTTTATATACAAAATATATTGTTACAAGAAAATTATTTATGTTCGAACGGTTTTCACTTGTAAGTAAACTGCATGCTGAAAGCGATTAATAGATTTTATCAAAGACATGAATTAAAATTTTTAATATATAAAACAAATTGTTACAAGAAAATTATTTGTTAGAATGGTTTTCACACGTAAACTGCATGCTGAAACATTTCAGTTTCAGCGTTTTATATTAATAAACAGACTGTCAGTGGTTGCAAACTTTGAAAAACATACAAAGTTTGAAATGATCTTTTACTTGACGTTTCGTTAAAAGTGGGTCACTTTGAAATCATGGCAAGAGGGCAATCAGACAAACTGTAACTAAAAAAGACATTGTTAATCAAGGATTTAAAGCTGTCTTTAACTGAATGAATATATTAGCAGCAAAAAGCTGTTAATTTTGTATTTTATTTCAAATTTGTTTTTTAATGTTCATCACCGCTGTTTGTGTACAATTTTTTTATAAAACTGATATGGCCAAAGACAAAGGAAAAAAGTATTTATGACAGTTCTGTCGTGCACGTGCTTTTATCTTGCTCGTTGGCACTTAGCGATAGCTATTACTAGTTGAAATCTTATTAACCTCATTTCAATGCTAGATCTGTACATTAAGTTACATGGTAAGTTATGGACCCAAGTTTTTTCCTCAGGAGAAAGGAAAAAATTTTGGGTCTGTAACTTGCAGTAAGGACATTGCACTTGGTTAATACAGTATGTGATATATAAATTATGTAACATTTTGTAACCAAAGCAAAATGGGAACCCATATTGCTGTTTTCTGCTCCACAGGGGTGAATAGTACACCTCCAAGATAACCAATCAATAAGGGGGGAAAGTACTATTCACTTGTGTGGTATATAATACTATTAAATTTTCAACCTCGAATATTGTGTTTCTACAGTTCTGATTGGTTCACTCAATCTTGGTTATCAGCTCATATACCAAATGAACATATTATGGAAACTAGCTACGTAAAGTATTGCTATGCAGAAAAATTATAAGAGTAAATTTTCAAGTATTGAAGGGTTAGGAAATTTGCACTAGTTAGATACCAGATGATTATAGCCAACTCAGGACTATGTAGCTCGTTGGCTATTTACCACTCATTTCCAACGTGTGCTCTAGGAATAATTGTTAAAATTGATATCATCATCAATCCACTTTTGATCCGGTTTTATCCCCGTAAACGAGGGTGGCCGGATTTACCCCACTCTACCAGCAATCTCTCCCACTCCCACTCTCCATCTTCCCAAACCTCACCCGTCACCTAATATTCAATCTACTCACCATGGCAACCAAAACGGTTGTAGCTTGGAGCAATGCAAATGAATGAGCATTGCATAAAGTGGAGCAAAGCAGTGTACAATATTGAAAACTAATGGTGGCTAATGCTATAAAATATATATTGGTTAACTTGCCTCTCCTTGACTTCTTCACCTTTGGTGATCCTTTCAGAATGGAATTCCATCTTGCAGCACGTCGAGCAAGTACAGTGAGATAAGTTGACATAAATTTCTCATAACCATCATAGTCAAAATTCTCTGGTCTCTCAAATCCATACTGATCGACAGGGCTAAAAAAGTTAAAGATTAATAGTAATTAACTAATAATAATTTTACAGTAACTAACAAGACAGTTTAAAATAGGTCCAAATATGTATCAGCCAGCATTTCAGTTAAGATGTTAGGGTACAGTATGACTTAAAAACTAAGGCTGAAGTAAAGCCAGGACCACAATAAATGAATGAACAATTTTTTTTGTTAGAACTATGATTTTGACTCTTTACATACAGTATATAATCATATAATTTAAATAATTTATGTAATATAGCAGGGTTTTCATTAACGTTTGAAGTACAAGGGCACCTTATCTATAGTGTACACCTATCTAATACATAATTTTATATACTTTAGAGCGTTTCACCTCAAATACAAAGGTACGTTGATCAAAAGCAAGCAGAACCCAGTGACAGAGATTTTATGCTAGCTATCAATCGCTTTTTGTAAGAAAAATAAAAATAAAAATAATTCTATAAAAGACTATTATTCTTTGCTAAATAAATTATTATAATTTTTGATATGTCATAATATAAATGCAAAAAAGCAGAAAATTTAGAGTTCAAATAACGAAAATGAAAGTTCTAACAGTAAAACAAAATTTAAAAAATATACGACAATGGAGTATCAAAGATCTCGTAAGATGGTTCATTACTGGATCACAAAATACAATAATTAATATTTTAAACAGCTATGATTTACATCACTAATTCATTAGTAAGCATGCAGATATGAAGATGAGGTTATCAATGAATGCACATTTTGTGTATGAAACATGCATCATTATACGAATACGATTTTAAATTTCAAAGATCTGTAGAAAAATTTTAATGTTATACTCTAAAACCTTTTATTTCTAATGTTCTGAAAACTTTTCAGACTCTTTTAGAATAGATCGTTAAAAATTCTGTTTTTGTTATCAATAAGTCCCGTAATTAGTGTGGTACTAATTACGGGACTTATTGATAACAAAAACAGAATTTCCTGGTTTCAATCTTTCATTTGATAACAAAACAACAATATCTTTCTGTAGTACTCTTTTTAAAAGCAGATGCGAGGAGTTTTTAAACTAAATTCCCAGTTGAAGAAATAACTCAATTGCGGTTTTAAAATCAAAAGTTATAGTACATCCTTTTTCTTAACCTGATAACTTTTACCAACCATGAACTAAATATTGGTTGCAATTCGCCAATTGTTTTTACAATGAAAATAATCAAATTGTTCATAATAAACTGTAATTTCAAACATAAATATCAGTAAAATACGCAGATGGGATTTCATAAGCTCGGAGTTGGAAGGAAATGAAAGTGAAATTTTTGGGAAAAGCACGAGTATGTATTAATTTTCGCGAAATTGCAAAACAACAGCAATTCGTAATCCGTAATTTTTTTCATAGCATCAATTGATACTACAATTTACCTGCGTATGGTTGACATCCTTAGCCTCTACACACAAAAGTTAGTCCAGCACATCACTGCAACAGTCGAAAGCGGAAGAAATTTACTTTTGGTCAAGAAAAAAAAAACGCTATCACCAACAATTCCAACAGTGATGAAACGAGAACTTCGCAGCAAGCTCTTGTTGACGTTTGGTGACAGCCGGTGAGTGCCCGCTTTCATTCTTTGAACGTATCTGATTGGGCAAAATAACAATTACAAAACTTTCAACCAATCAGAATCTACGTTATGTTATTGCTTGCTTCACAAGATTTGCATCATGGGAAATGATTGTCGTAGACAAGAAAAATTATGGCCGAATGAGAAAATGGGTTGAATTTTTTAGAACCTTGAACTTTGTAATGCAAGGGCGTTCTTTTATTTAATGTAGTTCTTTAACTATGGAAAAAGCAGAAGATATTCAGAGTGAGAGCGATTCTGACACAGAATTCTTTGACGCTGCAGACGATAGTCCTTGCATGCCACTTTGTCAGGATAAGTATGAACAGCTATATAGCCTATAAAAATTAATTTGAATTTTTAGCAACAAATTTTCTTTTCAAGTCCAAAATTTATATCAATATTCCTAAACCTCCTCGAGTATTATTTTGAATTGAATTTTTTTAGTTAATACCGCTCGGCTGTCTTAAAAGTTTAGACAATACTCGGGATTGTCTTGTTTTTAATGGCAAAAAAAAATTAACTATGCAGACCTCTTTTTTTGTATTCACCTGCTGTGCTTCTTTAGGAACAAAAGCGGGATCATTGACGAAAAGAGTGCACTACAAGTGTCAAGGGTAAGTTACAAATAAATATGCTGGATGTATATTCTTTTGTTTAAGATGACTGCATAATTAGAAAATGTCAAACGTACCTTGTCCAAAGCCCATTTTAAAAATTTTCTACGAAGTGTTTGTGCATTTGTAGTAACTTTCTAAATAGCTCAGTAATAATATTTTGTATTATTCAATCGGTTTATTTTCCTTTATCCTGTTAGAACTGCTTTATTTACTCTTATTAAAACAGTTACGCCATTAAAGCTCGTGCAAAGATTAGAAAATGCTTTGCTAATGTCAAAGAATTTCTTTTGCAATTTCCGCCCTAAAAGATGAGTCAACGTTTTGACATAATTATGTTTTAGCTATATGCGATAAATTTCTCAAATTGGACTGAAACAAAATTGGTTCGAAACAAAATTATTGGTTGTGATTTTCGACGTTTGATGACTCTTAAATTTTGTATGCCGTTATGGTAAATTCAGTTGATCTAGTGACGAAGCTAATATGTTTACACCATCTCTAATTTATTAGTTATTGTCTTGGTATTGATTAATTATCTTATGGTTATTTATATAAACTCTTTAAGAGCTGAGAAACCCTTGTTAAGGTTATATTATGGTATTTCTATGCAAAGAAACGCCTTCTTCGTATAAAGAATATTTCAAGTCTCAACCATTCTTGTATACAGTAAATTAAATGTCCGTAATGAATCAAATCAAAAAATAGTATCATTGGCCTAGTTTGTCGTATCAACCTCATAAGATGTAACACTTAAATTTAACCTGTTACTCTAATTATAAGCTTTAGTCTTTCTTCCTGTTGCAGTTGAAGATAAAAGTTTTCATGATTTATATTTAACAATTATTCCATGAGTGCACGTTGGATATGAGATGGTAATATCCAATGGTCATATCCAACAAGTGCGAATGAAATATTTTGTTTTATTAAATTTCATGAGTTCTCCAAACTTTTTGATACTTGAAAATAGCAAAAAACTTTTTATAAATTGAGAAACAAGATCTTTTTGTTAGTTTCCATATATGGTCATTCGGTATATGAGCTGATAACCAAGATTAAGTGAACCAATCAGAATGCTAGAAATGCAAAATTCGAGTTTGAAAATTTAATATAGTTTTTCAGCCTGTTCCAGATAAAAGTTTTCTTGATTTATACACCGTGTTCTTGTCTGGATGTTTTGAAACCCATACTCTGAACAACAGCATATATTGTACCCATATAGTCAATATAAAAATCATGGGAGTACCCCATCCCTTTTCTTGGGATTTGTGCTGCCAGTGATGCAGTTCAAAGTTACTGAGTGTGTATGTTATGAGCAGTTTGTAAGATGTCTGCTTTGTGATCCACTGTCAAGAATTCACCTGGTGTGTGGAGTGAGTTTTCAAGCACACTTGCAGCTGTGGCAACAGAGCTCAATATTAAATATGTTTGATATTTTTTTACCACGCACTTTTCGCACAAAGTTTTCGCCTAGTGTGTGGAGATTGAGCAAACTTAGTGCTGGTGCCAGTAACCTTTTGTTGTGTCTACACATGCGTAATTCAACATTGAATCATAAATGGAAGGAGGTTGTTGGCTAATTTTTGTTGATAACAGTGCTCAGTGTGTGGGGAACAACCACAACCTTAAATACTTGATGGTGAAAGTAGCACCTTGCTATTTTCACCTAGTGTGTGGCCTGCTTAAGGCAGTCACGTCTTTGTTTCAAGAGATTTTATGTTTGATGTGACCTTCTTTTCTGTCTTTGTAGCTAACTCGGCTTATAACTCTGAAAATGATCATTTCAAGGTTCTGTAAGTTCTTAACCCTTTCAGTCCCAGTTAAATCATTAAATTCTCCCAACTTAAGCCCATACCTTTCATTAACAAGTTTGCGAGAATTTCACCTTTAATCTTCTGTAGTTTGCCCTGTTTGATCAATTCTTATTTTCTCACTACCAAATGTCTTATTTTGTATTTATTATATTAGGAGAGGTTGAGTGTTAATAACTGATAGGGAGCAGCGTTCAAAATTTCCGGGTGCACATGCACCTGCACTATGCAGGTAGATTTCTTGCTGTGCATGTAACCTTTTTCTCTGGATGCATGACTGTGCATGTAGCTCTCAGTAATACAAATTACTTGATCACCAGCAGTTTTTTCTTTGTACAAACGCCCTCTCAGGAGAAAAAGTACATTTGTACTGCGTGCCGTGTTGTTGCGCAACCTTGTTTCATAACACCTTGAAAATCTCAGGCATCAGTTTTTCTTGTCAAGTGCTGAAAAATGTAAATATTAATCATGCCATCAAGAAAAGTTCCAACATCTGATGATGGATTGCAAAGGAACTTGTACAGTAAGGATGGCTGATAAAGAATCAACAAAACATGACCAGACTTCACCATCAAAGAAAACGAGGAATGTAAGTGAAATTGTCAGCTCAACGAAAAGAGGAAGCTGCCTGGGATTCAGATGAAGAAGAAAACTGACTTTGAACTGATTTTTATTTATTGTTTATGTATCTTGCTCTCAAACTGATCTGTTCATGTTGAAATCTACTTGTGCAAGTAAATTAATTTTTTTAACTACATGCACAGTGTGCACATAGAAGTTTTAGATAATTTCTAACACTGGGGAGTGAAATGGTTAAACATGGATGTGATAAATCCGTCTATAGACAGATTTCTGTCTTTTTATAATTCCCCTCCTGCAATAATAATTCATTGATCTGTTGTTAAGTAAATCAATATTGACTTATATTTTTCTAGGAAGAAGCCCCTTCTCACAAAAATCTGTCTTATATATTTTTTCACATTATTATATAATTTAGATAATAGTAAAGACTTTTTAAAACAAGTGCATAGAAAAAATCTTAACAAGTACCTTTATCAAACCAACAGACACTGGGTTACTTACCCACTATCACAGTCACATTGACAAGAGATATAAAACATCTTTGCTGCAAATTATATTAAATCGTGGTTTTCAACTATCCTTGTCTTGGAGCATATTCTTGAAGGAATGTGACCGGCTGAGAAAAGTTTTCCAATGTTTAGATTACCCAGAACAGTTAATCGAGTGCAGCATCTCACACTTTATTGTTTCCAAGACAACCGATCAAACTCAAACTCCAACTCAAAAACATGCTACGAAGTTTCTGATTATTATACCTTTTAAAGATCAAAAATCCGCAAACTGTGTCCGTAAACAGTTAAAAGATCTGAGTGCGAAAATTCATTATAACATTCAACCAGTCTTTACAAGTAAAAAACTTGAAAGTGTTCTAAAGCCAAAAGAAAACAAACCGCCCATGATTAACCAACAGAGTGTAGTATACAAATTTGAATGTGGCTTGTGCGATGTAAGCTATGTTGGCTTCACACGGAGGTATTTGCACCAACGGATTGAAGAACACAAAAGAACCAACATCGGAAGGCACGTGAACGAACATAATTTGGACACAAAAGAACTTTCCAAATATTTTAAAATCTTGAGGTGCTGCACGACCAAATTGGATTGTTTAATTTATGAAATGTTGTACATCAAGTGTAAAAATCCATCGCTCAACATCCAGTCAGATTCTGTAAAAGCTAAACTATTCCCATGAGGATATTTATTTATAACATTTGTTAAGTTTAAAGGTAGTTTTCATTATTTGCACATATTTTACTGTTGATAATGACCATTAGAAGTGGTCGAAACGTACAGTTACTAGTGTTCTTTTTTCTATGCACTTGTTTTTGATAATAGATCATAAAATTTGTGTTGTTCCCTTACTGATAGTAATTTTCAGTTCACTGTTCAAAGTACATTTGCCTGAGTTATCTAGAAAAAACAATTATTATTAAAATTTGTAGATTTTAGTAAAATCTAAAAAGGTTAATTGTAAAATTTCTGGACATCTGAGAGATGTTTTGGGGTACTTTATTGATGAAAAACGTCTGACCCCACTGGGGCTTCGCCCCTGAACCTTAGGCAGTCCAAGGACCCCTCACCCAATTTCCTTCCTTTTCAAAATTAGCCAGTCACATGCCTGGATTAATGAGTGGAAGCATCTGCTTGGAGATGACCTTCAATGGTTAAAGTATGTAGCTACTAGCATCTACAGCATCTGTATCACTGACAATTTTTTTTTACTTTGTTCGATTCTAGAATGAGCATCAAGGGCTGCAGTTGAATTTGGTTCAACATTTCAATGAAACTGCTAAACAGGAAAACAGTGAAGACAAATCACTGGAAAGGGAACATCTAGAAAAATTTAAAAGTAGCAACTGTGGATTTTTATCAGCTACAGGAACACTCTCACCGATCACTGAGTGTGATCCTGTTGAACAGTTTGCTAGAGAGAATGAAATAATTGAATCATCGATCAGATCACATTCCTCTGATGATGTTGAAAATCAATCAAGCTCTTCAACAACCAGTGCAGATCAAATGAAATTTAAAGAATATGAAACCGTTGATAATAAGGATGTTCTGCAAGGAGAATTGGGAACCAACTGTGATTTGGGTACTGATTGCATTGGTGTATGTGGTATATCCTCAGATAAACCTGTAAACATTAGTTTGTCATTAGAGGAAGAGACTCCACCTCCTGTTGCACCACCTAGGAGAAAACGCAAGAAAAAACCAAACACTAGTAACTCTGGAGAACAGGTTTGTACATTACCTATAAAGGTGCTAATATATTTAAAATGTTGTACAGATAATGCATGGATTGCCACTGAGGGTGTAATGCATGGACTGCCAGGGTGTCAACACTAGACACCAAAGGCCAAACTCCAAGAGGTCAGCTAAGAAAGACCTGAGCGTAAGTCATTTGCAGCAACCTCCAGAAGTTTAACCTCAACCCAGCAGCAGTCCTGGATAGAAAGAAATAGAACATGGTCTTGACAGATATTGCTGCCATGCTACATCATACTTGTCTATGGAGGGGGATTTGGGACAAAATTTCAATTAAACACACGGTCTACATGGCATTTGATCATACTATCATGGCATTCGATCGTATCTACATAGCATTCAATCGTACCATCATTGCATTCGATCGTATCTACAGGACATTTGAACACTTCCACATGACATTTGATCTTATGTGATGACAGTCAATCTTACCAAACATGGCATTTGATGAAACGTCATGATATTTGATCAAACAAGCGTGCTCGATGGCAAGAAATTTTAGCGCGAAATAGTCATACAAAAAGTCCTTTTAAAATCGTTCAGGCATGTATGTGTACAATCAGTTTAAAGAAATGTCAGAAGAAAGAGAAAGATCAGTTGGGCAGTTAACTATAGACAAGCTCAGTGCAGGAAACCTTTGCCTGAAATCAGTCAGACCTATCAGGGCTGGACACTTGATTTTGAGAGCACTCGCCATTCGGGCGAGTAACCCCCAAAATGCACTCGCCCAGATAAGTTTTCACTTGCCCAAAAGTTTACCCCTCTTCCCCCAGTCACTCCAACCATTTTTGTCATCTTTTATTTTAACTGAACCACTGAATTTTATTTCACAAGACTGATGAAAGGCTTTTCAGTTACAATACAAGTGCCACAAAGGTTAATACGTAGTCTGTTAATGTTTTAGACTTTAGTTGCTCTTCACAGCAGAAATTTTTCTAGTTTGTCTAGCACCATTTCCTCCGACATTTCAGCCTTGGACTCGCAGTCTGAAATAAACTCCCTCGTCTTCCCCATCATCACCCTCCTTCTCTCTGAACACGCATTGATCATGAACAATTCGCTTGCAACATTGTTGCACGCATGGTAGATCGAGCGGTTTTTAACTTCAATGAAAAATTCTAGTTTAAGAACTTAAACCCCAAGAAATCACAACAGAGGCACTTACTTTATATTTTGCATAGTTTTTTTTATTGATGAATCTTGGTGAGCTCCCTGCAGTTTGCAGCAAAACGTGTCTGTACTTCCAGCTTGAATGCCATGTTACCTGATCACCGAGGGCTCGTTAGTGACCAGCAGTATCACTTTGCAAAAGTACATGCGTTATGTAATTATCACAAAGTGGAAGCCATGGGCGAGCGCTAATGTCCAACCCTGCCTATATTTGTAAGTTTGGGATTTGATTTTAAACTTCAAGGATAAAGCAACAATATTCTCAGATAAAAATTAAAATATGACCATAGTGATTAATGTCCAATAAATTTCCACGGCTTTGGTGATCAAAGACAATTGCAACTGAAAATATATTCCCAAAAACTTTGTTTAGAATACAGTATTAAGGGAGATTTATTGTTAATCTAACACCCACTACAAAATAAATACAAAAAGACACGACTAAATATATTGTAAATTTTATAAATACAGCCTGCACATTGCTAAAACTTCCAAATTTAACAAAATTAAGAAAAAAGTATATGTAGACTAACTTATGTAGTTTTCAACTTTTGGTGAATATACTAAATCTTCAAATTTCGTCCTAATTCTGCTACATTAAAAACTGTAAACAATAGCAAATGTACAGAAACAATTGAAATTTTAGCAGCTGTCATCTTTAAAGTTTTAAAGGAAATTATTGCATTACTTGTTAAGAATTTGTGAACCGTGAACATTACAATCATTGAATAAATGAAAATGAAAAATCTACAATGACATGTGAAAAAGCCCCACCAAAGTGGGAGTACATGTACTCCCACTTTAGTAGGGCTTTTTCTCATGTCATTGTAGATTTTTCATAATTTTCACTTCTCAGATAGCTTAAAAACATTTTTATTCATACAGTAAGAACAAAAATGAAATTTTAGTACCTAAACTCATCTAAGGATCTATTCGTGTTATTTGGAGCTCGTGTGTTCGAAGCACTGGATGCTCTGCTTGCACTTGGACCTGGAGAGCTGGCACTTTGAGCACTGGTATTTGATACATTGTCCTCTATTTGAAGAATGGCTTGCCGGAGGATTTCCATAACTCGCCCAACTGATCTTTCTCTTTTATCTGACATTTCTTTAACCACTGACTGTACACGTACACACCTGAACAATTTTAAAAGGACTTTTTGTATGACTATTTTGTGCCAAAATTTCTTTCCACAGTGTTTTTGCTGACCGCGATCCAATGCCATCAAGCACGATTCAATGAAATGTGTGTTTGATCGAATATCATGATGTTTCATCAAATGCCATGTTGGTAGGATCGACTGTCACCACATACGATCAAATGTCATGTGGAAGTGTTCAAATGTCCTGTAGATACGATCGAATGCAATGATGGTATGATTGAATGCTATGTAGATACGATCGAATGCAATGATGGTATGATCAAATGCCATGTAGATACAATCCAATGTTATTAAGTTACGATCAAATGGCATGTAAACCGTGTATTTAATTGAAATATTGTCCCCAACCCCCCTCCATACTTGCCGCTAGTTGGATTCACTGCCATTCACCAGTAGAGAGAGAGAGAGTACATTATTATGTTTACGTGGTTTTTACCTTGAGGCGCTTACCTTAGTCCACCATGTCAAGAATCATTTCAACCAAAATGATATATTTATAAGTTATTTAATTGTAGGGAAAAAAACTTCTTGTGATCCTTATCTGTGTGCGAAAATTAGAAATTATAAGTGTAAAGTTGTATTTCACAAATGAATACAGAAACCAGAGATAACCACTATCAGAATAAACATGTACTCATACGTAAATGTAAGTTCTTCTGCTGGGACATAAAATATTCAAGAGAAGATAATTATTCTTAGACACCCACAGCAATTGTTGAAGTACTGTATCAGAGCTTTCAGCCTCAATCCAGAGATTTTTCTGAATGAAATGATAGCGTTTAGTGTCCCGTCTCATTAAATGGGGGACAACACGGATCTGTAGACTGGAGGAAAATGATACCCAGAGTCCCTATATATTTCTGGTTTACATTTAACAATTAAAATGGCTTTCCTTATTTTTCATGGCTTCCAGCGGGACTCATCGATTATTCTAACATTAGGCCAATCATTGTCATGGTGTAAGGAGTTTGCATGTTAAACGTAAACCGGAAATAAATAGGAACTCTGGTTATCAATGTTTGGCTCCAGTCTATGGATACGTGTTGTCCCCTTTTAACCCTTTCCCTCCCAGGAAGTTTTTCGATTTTGAATGATTTTTTTAATCAAATCAATCAAATAGCTTTCTCTAATCCATATTAGGCATTGCCATGGAAACATCCCACGTTGTGTAGTCCCCAGGGATTGTGTTTTCAGTTTATGAGGTGATGGCATCATTGAAGTGTCTTGTTGCTGCTGTAGCCACTGTTAAAAGTGGATTTTTGCTCATTTTCAAGCCTTTTTGCCTCTCTTCACTACTGGATAGCATCATGAAGCTTGAAGGTAGCATTTGAGCTTACTTGCTGAAAGAATCCAGCGAGGTGTCACACTTTTTAGTGATCTTTACGGCATATTTCCACTCGTTGGATTCCCACAGGCGCCAAAAGAAATTGCCTTTGAAGCTCAAAGAGTGGCAAATTCACTGAGCTGCCAGTGCATTTTTTGGAAGCTTTGATGACTGAATAAGGCTTCAAGCATAAAATTTTGGCAGAACTCCGTGAGCTGGTTGAGCTTTCATTTCATTTTGCTCTCAGTTTCAGTTGGCTAAAATCAAATATGACAGATAAATTTAAATTTTACAAGTCCTTAATTTTATCGCGTTGATTTTAGTCGCCGAACTGACAACTTCTAATTCTGATTAGTTGCCAGCTCCAAAATCCTAGTTGCCATGGCGACTAAAGTGGTCGCAACTTTGAGTGTCAGTTATGCAAAAAGAGAAGTTGAGTGTTGATAACTGCATGACTGGCAGTGAAAGGGTTAATTAGTAGGTTTATACTAAAACAATTTGGCTTTTCAGTCTCATGGACTATAAGTTTGAATAACTCACTCAGTGTAGAATCTCATTGGCTATTTACTGGTTGTCCATTCATCTTCAAGATGTGATTCATGGTAATTCTTTAGTTCATTCTTATATTTTAATGGTTGTTGAGTTGGTTCTAAGGTCCTTGGTGGTTATATTCACAGGTTAGTCCATTAAGTAGGAATGCATTGAGCTCAGCTGCGGATAATCACTCACCAGTACCAGTTCAAGTACAGTCTAAAGCTGAGCCAGTGAAAATCATTGGCAAAGAACAAAAAGTAATCACAGGTTCCTTTGATAATATTGATGGTAGACCAAAACTTCAAAGTGATCCTAGCATTGAACTCGATGGTGACACTCAGGAAATGGCCAGAGTTCTTGTAAAAACTAACTCAACAGAAGTTGTTTCATCACTTATTTTGGATTCAAGATTGAAATCTCCTTCAGTTTCGTCGCTGTGTAGCAGATCAGACTTGTCTGATAGCTATGCTAGTGTAGCTAGTAACTTATCCAATGGTCATATTAGAAGATCTGGCTCACTGACATCTGTTGGAAGTACTCACTCACATGCTGGCCACACATCAAATCTTGTCAGGGTTAGGTCAGCATCTGGAAGACCTCTTTCAGATACGGTAAACAGCTACAGTATTAATAGTTAATAAATAAATAAATATTAAAGTGTTTAATCACCTTCCAATAAATTTTGTCTTCTTAGAATATCAGCTTTTCGAAACAATATTGAAAAAATATTTTGAAAGTCGACCAAGTATTTGTACTGTTATTAAAGTGAAAGTTCAGAGATATTGAAAGCAGCCTGGTGACTGATGATGGTATAGGGGGAACCAAGGACATGTCAACAGCCTACATCTCCATAAAAATAATGGAATAACAAGAGTTGCAATGTTTTTGGTCTTATCTGTAACATTGCTGCAGTTCCATTCATGCAGTACAGTACATCTCTTCGGCATCTTACTCCAAACAAGCCTTAATGAGCAAACGTTGGTTCCCCCAAATACATCATCAAATCAACTAATACCAATGATGCCATCTCTCACGTGGTGTCATTCAAAGTGTTAGGCTTTTTCAATACCTTTGAAATTTATTAACATGACTAATATTTGGTCTTTAATGTTTTTTTGAAAATTGTTTAGAAAGGCCCAAATTCTAAGAAAACAAAATTTTTTGAATAGTGATATACTGTATATGCCTTAATTATTACCTTTATGGAACTTTTACTCTTCTGAATTACCAAGATGCTCTTGAAGTGTCCTCTCCTCTGCACTAACACAATCAAGCAAGAAATAAACCTTGAGTCAATCTGGTGCCACAAGGACTTCTGGGATACAAATTTTGCCATGATGACAAAAAAACATGCCAGAAACACAAACCTATTTATTTTTATGCTTATGTTACCACAGGTAGCCCAGTAATAGAATACAATTTAAAACATTTACATCGTGGGACTGAGTAAACAATAAGTTTCTCATTTCTTTAATTTCTGAGTCACAGTTCTGTAGTTAATTGATACACCATGGCATTTCGATCACGACCAGCAAAGTTTTATCAAGTGAAGGAGTTGACTGTCAGAAGAGTTTTTTTATTAAATAATTAGATTTCTCATTCAGTGATCAATGCCAGGACTAGTAAACCTAAAACCAGCCTGATTGGTTGATCTTCACATTATTATGATTACAGGTTTACATAATCCACATTCTTCTAAATTTATTGTTAGGAAATTCTTGAGCAAGTAATGGTTCGTAACCTTGATACAGGAGAGTTAGTCCCATTGAGTGTCGCAGAAGAAAAACTCCCAGAGTGCACCAATCCTTTAGCTTTACACATTATGAAGGTTACCTCAGAATATTCCAGGTACTGTACTAGTTTCCATTATAATTGTAGCTTCAAGTTAGCTATCAGCTCATAAATTTGTACTACATTGTATAATTTTAGTAAGTGTATTCATTGGTAGTTTGATTGTGTTAGTGTGTGACAAAATACATTGAGTAGATATCATACACTGATAGTTTTAGTAGACTTGTGTGGTTGGCTATAAATGTTGAAATCTGCAGTAGCAGAATATCTAAGTTTCCTTGGATTTGATCTTCTAATTAACAATTAGATGCTACGGGTCACCCATTGAAGGGTGAAGGGTCTAATTGTTATAATATCACCCAACTAATCAGACAGAAAAAGCAATACTAAAGTTTGCAAATGCAAGTTGAAGAAAGATTTATTTGGGATTATAATATACAGTAGATAGGACTCTACGCGCGCTCTGATTGATCGAAAATCTATGTTTTATCAGAGTATAATTTAACATAGAAAAAGCATGTTTTATTGTTTTTCAGAGTGCACATAGGGTCCTATCTATATCATAAAGCAAATAAAGAAGCCTAAACCGTGTTTTAGACTGTGACAAAACCCTCCGGCCATTTGAGAACACTCGTGTTTATCACAGTCTAAAACATGGCTTAGGCTTCTTTATTTGTTAAATAAAACAAAAAATACTGTGCAAATTTTGCTATTCAATGACTTTTACTAATAGTCCTCTAGTAGCGTAGCCAATCAATTAAAGTGCAGGATTTGCATTAGTCCACTAGCTGGGTGATACTAATGTCCATTAAATACAGTACCCTTTTATGCCTTTTCTCTTATCCTATCAATGTTTTTGATACACTCAGTTAATCCAAACAGTATCACTCACTTGTATTTTCCTTTGCACAAAATTGAAAACAACTCAGTCCCTCTGTCATTTTGGATAAGAACATGCATACAGTATGTACTCTAGAAGTAGCTGGAAGTGAAATCGGATTGGCTGAGTGATCTTTAGAGTGGCGAAAAAAATCTTACTGTGGGTACTTTCCAATTCTTTCCAGTAATCCTGATCTTGCTGGACAAGATCAAGAAGATGGTGCTGAGGTCAACAAGAAAATTTCCAAAAAAACGTGAGTAAAAATAGTGATCATATACAATATGGTACTTTATTGGTATTAATTAGATTTTAGAAATTATGAATAATAAAATGTATTTACCTGCAATTCTTTTAACCTTGTTTTGCTTGGCTTGTGTTAGAATGGTTGTAAGAGACACATAGTACCACTTTATATTATAATTACTGCATTTATTTTATGCTTTGTTAGAGAAATCGAGATAGAAACAAAATAATTTTGCTGTAAGTATGTTACTTTACATACCTACAGCAATCTATACTAACAACTTCCCTTCTCAGTACAATAGTAGATTGTTCAAAATTAAAGAAAATTCATGAGTTAGGAATTTATCTCTAAATGCAATAACATATTAAATAAATGTAATCTTAAATTGCAATGTTAGTACTGTTGCATGTATTAAAAAACACTGCTACTTATATATTCAGGCAAAACATCTCTTGATTATGAAAAGCTGATTAAATTGCTCTCTTTTGTGGAGGGAAGAGGTTTGGAAAAAGAGTGAAAAACATTCCTTCTTGTATGATGAGAGAAATGGACTAGCATTTATATACAGTACACTACAGTACTTACAGTAAAAACTACTTTATTATTTATAATTTAGATATCAACTGACTATTAAAAAATAAATGTAATAATTATGTAAGCTTTGTTAAATAAAAAAAACTTCTGGACTAACTTGGAGAGTAACGTATAATAATTAAAAATGTGTATTTACTGTTCAGAAAACTACAGTACTGTATATTCATTTTTCACAAAATGTTTTTTTTTTAAAAAATCAACTTTAGTTATAAAATGCAGGCTGAATATTCTTGATGATTTCGTACTTTTATCTTGTCCACTAAAATGTTTGAAAGGGTACTTTAATTTGTTTGTAAAGCAATAAGAAAAAAAAGGAGATAAAAAATATTACTGTTATTACTAGATATAATCATTGATTAATAGTAATTTAGATTTATTTTGATCTCAGACCAATTTTTTTTTTCTGTAGAAAAAAATTGAAAAAGTTCTTTGGGAAGCGAGTTCACAAAATTAAGTCAGAAGTGAGAGGTTGGTGTTGTATTCTTTGTCATGGAAATTCTTAATGGATCCAGTTGTTCAAAAGTTTATTTGTTTTAGCCCCGGGTAAAATATTTTACTACTTTTTTCCCCTGGTTTTAAAGAGGAGAATTTGAGCTGTAAATTTGAAAGTAATAAGGGGTTTCTTTTCCAGGAAAATCTGATCTGTATTTTGTTGGAACTGTTGGTAGCATTTTCCTGTAAGCAATCGTTGCAGCTGCAGATTTTATGTAATTAACTCGTAGAGGATTAGGTTTACCCCAGCTTTGAGCAACTCAGCCCAGATGTTTCAATAATATTTGTTTAGATATTATTTATTATAACAATACTAATAAATACTCTGCCATGAATCAAGTCAAGTGGGCGAGTCGCGAGCATGTGAAATTTGAGTGACAACTTCACACTTCATTAGCACTAGCTAAGAGTGCTAATATAAGGAAGTCATAATATGGAGTCATAATATGGATGAGTAAAAACCAGAGAATCTGAGTTCAGATAATGGAAATGTGAAAGCATAGAATTGGAAAAAATCCAACTAGTACTGTACATATATAGCCAGAAGCTTCATACCACCAACCACCATTAAAAAATAATCTATTATAATATAAAATTATCTGTTAAAATGAATTATCTGATTTTGAAAATCGCATTATAAGTGTTTTAGTTCATTTACTGTACACTTTTACACAGTCTCAGAAAAGGTGAATGCTACTGCAGTACACTATATGTCATTGATCTCTAATCAATATTGTACGATATTGTCATAAGTGGCTGCTTCTATTAGATTTGCTTTTTAAAATTCTAATGCTCTTTTGTTGAACATTCTTAACAGATCCATGTACATCGTTTATGATTTAATTAATATATTAATATATATTGTACATGATTGTTTAGTAAACAGTAAGCAAAGAGGTGAAGATGGTAGCTCATCAAGTGAAGAGGAAGGTCCCCAACAGCCAAATACTCCGTACATCAAGGTACTTTGTTTGAGAGGTGACAAGTCATTATGATACAATTATATAATGTGTTAACCCTTTAAGCCCTAACATCAACATTTAAAATCTCATTTGTAGTCCTATACATTTCTTATAGCAGTAGTGGG
>JAOBRB020435395.1:0-19543 GCA_027575285.2 Zoanthus pulchellus | reverse complement strand
CGCTCGCTAAAAAACAGATTTAATGAACATAGACGCACAGTAGACAACCCTAATAGTAAATCTTCTCCCACAACTGCATGCTGCTAAGCACTTTTTGCTAACCCCTAACCACTCTTCTAATGATATTCAACTGATCCCCATTGAAAAAAAATTTAGTAATAGAGATTCAGTCCGCAAAGCTCGAGAAGCACATCTCATCCTCAAAACGAAGACTCTTGAACCTTATGGACTCAACATTAGAGAAGATTTGTAATTTCACATTTTTTACGTTCTTATTCTCTTTTGATTTTATTTATTTATTTCTGTTTTCGTTATTTATTTATTAATTTTTTGCGTGATTTACTGCTTATTTGTAATTGATATGTTATATCATATATAGTTTACATGTTATATCATATGTAATTTACATGTTATATCATGGCTGATAAATCTATATGCTATATCTACAACTACCGCAACTTACTTTTATAAGTTACTGAAGTTGTATGATTTGTTAACGAAAACATGAATGATTTGTACCTGTTATAGGAGTTCAACTTTTATTTTTTTCGTTTTTTAGACATTTGATAATGTATAATGCGTTTATAATATGGTATATATATTGTAGGTAACAACTTGTAAACCGAGTTATATACCTTTGCGAATAAATATCATATTTCGTTTATTGTCTTTCAACGGTTTTAATTTTTAAGATTTTTTACGAGCTTGACATATCATATTTCGTTTTCACTATATATAACTTTTGTTTGTGTAAAGATATCCTTATAACCTGATGAAGATCGGTCTGGCCGATCAAAATATAGTTACTTCAATTTATTCTCGTTGTGTGTCAACTTTTCATATATATATTTTTTAAAACCTTCATTGAAATCTTATCCGCCATTTCGAAAAGCAGTAGGCATGAAGGACAGTCAAGATAAAGATTACACTTACAGCTTTTTGGGTTTAAAAAAGTTTGTTAATGTTATAAAAATATAACGAAATAACGACAACTTTTATGACATCGAGCTTTCTATAGAAAGGATCAGGACAAGTTCGAAATCGAATATTTCATGAAAAAGAACAATTTTTTTTAAAAAAGGTTTGTTAATGTTATAACTGACAAAAATACATACCTGAAAGAAAATTCTAATATTATTATAAGTTGATTGACTCAGTAACTATTAAAATTACTTACATTTAAGCAAGTGTTAAAACCTTTTGCAGGAAAAACCTCTACGTTTACGAAATTGTTTTAAAAATTATTAACAAAAATGTGAATATGTGGAAGTTTTTGCGTATAATGCCTGGTCACATTCGCGAATTTATCAGGCTATAGAAGCATTCATTCACGGAATAATAACACTGAAGCGACTTCAAGAGTTTTTTTGTCTCTGGTTGTGAATTACGTCAGTATTAACCTCGACAAAAGAGGAGGGCGGGAAGGCTGCCAGAGCGAGATTAACTATATTTATCAATCTCATGCCCCACTGGACCCCGGTAAGTTCCACGTAATGGTTCTTGTTCAATATATAAAGAACAAAATCGTGTCTGCAATCTTCTTTTCAAAAATCCTTTTAGAGCAATTTTACATGCTCCTTTATTGAACCTTACTCAATCAAAAAACGCAACACTACAGCCGACACTAAAAATACATGTTTATAGGCAAAGATATTTTTAGCTAGCAGTTTTGGCTCTGCAGACTACGAATTATACTAATAGATTTAAATTCTAAACGTATCAGTTATGATTGTTCGGAGAGTTAATTTTGAGGCTCGGTTTTTTAGAACGTAAAAACTCAAAAAAATAGTTTGAAAGCCAGTTCTATATATAAACTTTCATTTTTGAGACACTTTTTCTATAATGCGTCTTACTTTTTGATTGAGGCTGTATCTTTTTAAATCTTATCTTTTTATTGTGATTTTAATCTCAAATGTTATTAAAATGTTTCTAATATACATATTTGGTGTGTGTACATGTTCTTTATAACTAGCAGCGAGGAATGGAGAAAGTTAACTGTTCCTTCAAAAAAAAAGAGATAGATAGCAGAATCAAAAAAAAAGGTATGAGTCCTGGAAGTTGCTTCAGTAAAATGTTTACATATTTCATAAGTTACAAATAATGTTGCAATGTGGTATTTTTGCTTTCTCCATGATTTGGTATAGAAAAGATCGCGGCCATTCATCAGCCATTCCTCCGACATTCCAGTCAGTATGCTCTTAAATTTTGGCTGGTTTTCAGCTGGACGTTTTTATGGCAAAAAGGTTTTTGTTGAAAAAAAGAGTGTATATGGTTTTACGATTTCAGACGCACTATATCGTTTTGAAGCAAATCATCCCTGAAGGCCTGTTAGTGTTAAGAGCTGTTTTTTCCTTCCCACAGCTGTATAAGGATTTTTTTTCTTTACTGGCGTTTACGGTAATGATGCAAAATCAATTTGTCTTCCATTTTCAATCGCCGCCAAGTCAGTGTTATTCTTTTTTCATAGCAGAACTAATTGCCAAAAATTTCAGCAACGATGTCTAAAATGCACTGCTATAAAACCGATTGCCTATTTCAAAATTAACTTATTCAAAAAAGTAGATAATTTTATAACCAATAATTGAGTATTGACTCTCCCAACTATTTTGGTCATACTGTCTCAAACTGAAAAAAAATTCACCTGTAACCCAATTTAACATTACAATTACTGGACTTAGGAAGCGCTTTATACTTTTTAAAAAAAAATTTCTCAATGATCAAATAAACAAATTAGAATTCGGTTGATCTTGACTTAGCCTTTAAAAGCAGTAAAAAACAGAGGAGAAAATTGTAAAATGATTATGAAATATTGGACTAGAACTGAAGCCAAAAACATGTTACGCGTAATAATATAACCTAAGTATACTACACAGTCTGCCAAAACGATGGTTGAATACCTTAGACACAAGAGGTCTTCACTAGACCAAATATCTTCTAAATGAAATCTAAGGGAACCGAGATAGACATAAAACATGAAATTAAACCTTTGCCGATTAAACGAAATAAAGAAAATACTTGTAATTTGTAAGTTCATACTTCAGTCACTCACGATACTGTGAAATCTTTAACACATTTTATTTATGATGAGACCCATTGATCAAAATCCGGTGATTTCAACATTTAATAGAAGTAAAGCATTTCTCGATGAATTATCCGTTCTTTATTCCAATTAAACTTTTATCGTTAATGGATCAATTCAGAAAATAACAATATCTGTAACACTAATTCAAATTAGGAAATGACAGGCTTTTAAAAATGTTAATGGTCGCAAGTATCCGGCCTGCCAAGGTCGTTTCTGACCTGATGTTATAAAAATTTTAACAAACAATAAATATTTACATTACGAACAAACTTGGAAGCAAAAAATTTAAAAATTAAAGCACGCTGTGGTTGTTTTGGTTTGTATTCAACGATATCGGTAGAATTTCAAACCCGTAAGACTTCCTTCATATCGGCATTAGCCAAACAAGATCTCTCGAGTTCAACCATTATAGAAACGAACGAACCAACGAACTTTCAAGGTGAGCCGACATCAAAACCTGCTTAATGGTAGTTGCGCTTATATGTCACGGCGGCAAAGTTTTTCCTTTAAGAACTATTTGTTTTTTAATTTGTATTTGACTCGGGAAGTCAAACTGCTAGTTGGAGATAAGGTCTAATTTTGGGATTAAATAAAGCTCTGTGGAGACTCTGTCTATCAAAGCATAAAAATCGTTTAGCGGCCCCTTTGTCTCGCGCGCTAAATACAAAAATTATTTACTGTTCTGATTAAGATCTATTTTAAAAAATAGAAGAAAAACCAGATTATTGTTGATCTGTCGCTGGTTTTTGTTTTGTATTTACTTAAATATATAAATCCACTTAGGTTCACCCAGAATCTTATACGTCGCATGAATGCATCCGTTTAAAAAAATTAAAAACATGACCCATGGAACTTCTCTAACAGCTCAAAATCAAAGAAAAAATGAATTAAAGTCAGAATTGTTTTTTAACTGAAGTTTAATGAAATGTAACATAAATTTGTTTAGAGACGTCATGGTGCGAATATTTTCACAGAAAACTTGCTAATACCGTGAAGAGCCATTGAAATGAACACATTCGGAAGCTGAGAATATTGTCATTAAATTCCTCCATTTTTTTTCTCTCCAACGAGCAAATTATTAATTAAACAGTATGGACAACCGCAGTGAAATTTAATAAGCTTGTAAAGTGTTCCTTGCTTTATGGCGAAATGTTTTCGATATTTAACTCAAATGTAATTACATGATAGAGGTAGGGATTCGTGATCTAAACGATTTAGATTCGTCTCAATTTGTTCTATAGAATCAATGTAGTACAAGAACTAATGTTTCTCTGACAGTAAATCTTTTGTCAAAGACAACCGCTGTGCAGGGAAGATTTGCGTAAATGAATCGTGTTATTCCTTTGTCTTATTTCAATCTCAAACTGTTTTCTCCCATTTAATTCACAGCCAGTTATAGATATTAGATAGAGTTTTGAGAAGCAGAAATTCATTCGGAAAAGCGAAGCTACACGATATCTATTGGCGGAAAGGTAAGCGAATAAACGTATTTTAAAAACTTTTTCTTCTTGATTAAAATTTCTTTTGACTCAGTTGTATCGTTCCAAAATAAATCAAAACGACGCCTGTTTTTAGGTCCTTAAGTTTAAAAACATTCATGTTTCTGTCTGAAAAAAAGGTTTACGTTATCATCTCAGTAGAATGTTCTAAACCTCAATTTTTTCTTGGAGAGAAGAAACGATTTGCTCCAATTCATTATATATACATGCATTACTTTACTGAGTTTTTTTAATTTGGTTGGAACCTGCGAGTAGCCATTCTTGTTCAGTTATAGCCTGACATCTTCTTAAAACTTTGAGAGAAAATGAAAAGCACATAAACTATTTTCCTGGCCTTATACTCTAAAGCTAGTTAACCAATCGGTAATTCTTGTGTGGTGACAGAAGCAGTGTTACTTTATAGCATTTAAAAAAGTTAATCTTCACCTGTAGAGAGTATAAAACAGTGAGCGGTGGTGGTTTGCTTGCAGGGAGTGAAGCCTCTCACATTGTGTTGTCAACTGTTTTGTAAGAACAAACTTTCTAAGGTTAGGATTAGGAACATTCAGGCAGCCATTTGCGTAGAAACTAAGAAAATGCTAAGAATGAATTTTTTATCGTCAGACAAAGTTAAGCCAACTTTATTTAATTCTCGCACACAGATTAAGATGTACATGTAAGTCCACCAGAACATTTTAAACAGCTTTTTATCACTTTTGTTTACTGGCGAAAGTGGTTACAAAACTCGAACGTTCTTACTCGTTGCATTTCATACACAATGTGCTGTATAATACTCCGTTAGGGAAATTTAGTGTTGCTTGGCAGGCCAGCGTTGCCAGTATGAGGCGAACCGCGGCACTAGCCTCGGTAAAATTTTACCAATGCTGTCGATTTTTTTTTTCACCACGCTGATAAAATTAGAAGATTTCATACAGCTGATTTCGTACAACGGATCGTGTGCTCTAAAATAAATTATAAATTCAAAATGTTTTGCCGTGCCAAGTCATTAGCTTGTGTACATGATTATATTAACGTAGAGCCACTAGAGATTTTACAGCGCTGCGATGCCGGATATCAGTCTACTCATAAAAATAGCGGGTATCACAAAATATCAATAACTTGCTATAGAAAGTCAAATAATTCTATTGAATCGAAGACGAAAAACAAATATGGAAACGGGAATACAATAGTAAAAACATAATATTGACATGACATCTCTATAACTATTAAATTTGCACATACATACATAGAGGATATTACACGGTGGCGCAACGATATAAATTATATTTTCGAGTTGCGCTCGTACGTAAAATATTGTTTTTGCCACGAGAAAATAAAATTCATATCTTCAAGCGGCCGTGTGATGTTCTTTTTAGAAGGGAAATTACCGAAATAACGTCATCGATAAACTCACGTGTGAGATTATGGAAAATAAACCACTCGGGTCCCGGATGTAGTTTTTATGAATTTTACCAGTGGCATATTTTCCAGTAAAATACTCGTATATAGTAAATACATATATATATTTGTATGGATTAATTTTAGCAACAGGTTTTGTATAAATAATGATAAAGTAAACCTACAATTTCTCAAAAAAAAAAAAATCAAGTTTGGCTGAAAAAGTCATCTTTTATAGAATTAACTAATCTTATCACCAGCATCGTTTGTCATGTAAAATAACTTTTTATTTCATCTTTTGCTTAAAATGAATAGTTTGAATTATATATTTTCTTTTTACTGGGCTAGTAGCGGACTGAGTAGTACTTTATAAAACAAAATCATGAAATGATATCCTGCAGTACTTCTTTCTATAGTTCGGGGCAAATATATTCATTTGCATTCACACGCAACTACCTTACCCCCAAGGGCCAGAAATTACACGCTTTTTCATAAGATCCAGATTCATTGCTCTTAATTTATTTTGCTGTTTCCGCCTCAAATTTGTTCTTATTTCTGTAAACAGTTTGAAATAGTGAAAAAATATTGAAACAAAACGACAAGGCATTGAAAAGCAATGCTGATCATCCGAGGACCTTTAAAGTATCTAATGAAAATGTGTATCATTCAGGACAATAGTAGATGTGCAAAAAATTAATGTAAAACAGTGCTTCTGTGTTTTTACACTTTCATGCTCTGCCTGAACTTGTTCTTAAATGCAGTAATTTACCGCCAATTTGAGCTTTATTGTCCTTTTAAACTTGTTCATAAAAAAAGCGCTATAGGGTTCATGTAATCACAATTTGCCGAAATGTTGATGAATTGGCATAACCTTCAATTTGACGGTGCAGAAAACTTTAAAAATCATTAATCCGTCATTAAATTGTGCTATTTAATAATAGACGATTATTATGAAGAAGAAATGTTACCTTTTAAAAATGTTTTGGGTTTTTGCCCTACATTAAAGTTAAAAAAAAATCAAAAACAATTCGTTTCAGGTTTAAAATTTTCTTTTAATACTTTCGGGTATAATCTTACTCTTCCATGATAGTTTCTAGTCGTAGTTCATTATTTGTTTTCGATATTTTTAGTATGAAAGCAAATTATAAGAATATATTGGAATCCTACTTTGATTCTACCGAGTTCAGTCACAATATTTCTCTTTTATAATTTTTGATAAAAAACACATTTGTTATGGTTTGTTTTGCCAGTTGCTAATGTTTGTATAAAGATAACTGATCGATAGCAAACCGGGTTTTACATTAGCAGGCAGCAGTAAATTTAAGTTTTTTTCAATATCTCGCTGTGCGATGAGAAATTCGCGTCTGAGTGAAACTAAAGCTTTTTTTAAATTCCAATCACAAGCTTTAAACATATGTTGAATGATGTAAAGTGTATACAAGGTATTTCAATTATTACTAAGTTCCTCGTAGTTACTCAACACAACAAAACTCAAAACCAAAAATAAAACACTTTTACCTCGTTTGACTTTAGCGCAGGAAGTAACGGTGTTCACATGGAAGTCTAAGTCGACTCTTGTTGTTTTTTCTTTTCTAGCTGAAAGCTGCTCTTCATCAAAACAAAGCAGAAAAAGATAAACTAAATCAGCGAGTGAAAAGTGCTACAAAAGGAGTTGAACAAATATGGAAAATGTATCGTGGTGCGACCGAGAGATTAGAGAAAGTTTCTTCGAGCCGCTTTATGATGGAGTTCTCATTCTTCTAAGCATTTTGACCATAGCGATTAATTTATTGGTGATGTGCGCCTTTGTAAAAAGACGTCAACTCCATACTAAGACAAACACTTTGTTAGTATCTTTGTCAGTGTCCGACTTTTTGATGGGGTTTTTGGGGATCCCGTCCAACATTGTATGCAATGCTACCGGGGGCTGTGCAAACTGGTTGTGTATCAGTTCTGTCGTCATGTATCGATTAACAGCAACGTCCACGATTTATCACATTTTCGCCATCACAGTTGAGCGCTACATCTCCGTTCTCCACCCGCTCAATTATTTCTCCTTGGTGACCAGACCTCGCATCGGTCGTGCAATAGCAGCCATTTGGGGATTTGCTTTGTTTATTGCGTTCATCCAGCTTGCATGGACAGATTTTTCTAATTTCTTTTTAGGATTCCCCCCTAGTTCTCTGCGGTTAAAATTAGCATTAGCGTACGACGGTTTTGGTACACTTGTTTGCTTTCTATTGCCGACAATCGCCATGGCGTTTATCTACTTTCGGATGTTCCGCGTGATAAGAAGACAGAGCGTCGCCATCAAACGACTTTACGTATCGAAAGAGAATCCACACCAATCTTCGTGTATATCCACAGCCGAAGTAAGAGCAATTACAATATTCGCTCTCATGTTGGGAATTTTTGTTTGTTGCTGGATGACGTTTTATATTTCAGTATTCCAGATCTACACCAACTACTACGGTGTATTGAGTGCGGGTTACATAAAATTATTCGATTTCTTGCGTTTCTCAACCGCATTTTTGAACCCGCTGCTGTACACATTTTTGAAGCACGACTTCCGGTATACATTTAGGCAGATGTTTTCATGTTGTGTGATTTCACGCAGTGATCAAAGTGTTTTCAAAACTGAAGACACACCAATGGTAACGCAAGAGCTCCAAGAACGAAATTCTACACAAAACCAGGCGTAGAAAAAGGCATCAAATTACTGTATGAAGTAAGATTTCAGTGGCCCGGAGGACAGCTATGAAGTTCAAATACTAAAACATTCTTTTCAAAGCCACGATGTAGCTCTCTACAATCAGGACTCTAGTTTTTTCAAGAAATGTATTACGACAAGTGTCCAGAACCTTATCAGAACGTTCGTAGTAATATATTAAGCAATCCAGAACTTGATCAGGAATCCTAGAATACTATTAAGGAATCCGGAATCCATTCAGGATGTACAGGGTACTATTAAGGAATCCTGAACTCAATCAGGAATTCTAGGGATACTATTAAGGAATTCAGACCCCTATTAGAAAGTTCAGAATATTATATCAAGGAATCCAGAACGTAATCAGAAGTTCTAGAATATTATCAAAAAATCTGGAATCCTATCATCAGGAAGTACAGGATACTATTAAGGAATCCAAACTCAATCAGAAATTCTAGGAATATTGTTAAAGAATCCACAACTCGATCAGGAAGTGGGATCCAATCAAACAGTCCAGGATATTATATTAAGGAATCCAGAACTCAATCAGGAATTCTAGGAATACTGTTAAAGAATCCACAACTTGATCAGGAAGTTTAAGATATTATTTAGCAAATCAGAAATCCAATAAAAAAGTCCAGGATATTATATTAAGGAATCCAAACTCAATCAGGAATTCTAGGAATACTGTTAAAGAATCCACAACTTGATCAGGAAGTTTGAGATATTAATTAGGATTCGGGAAACCAATCAAAAAGTCCAGGATATTATATTAAGGAATCCAAACTCAATCAGGAATTCTAGGTATACTGTTAAAGAATCCACAACTTGATCAGGAAGTTTAAGATACCATTTAGGATTCGGGAAATCAATCAAGAAATCCAGGATATTATATTAAGGAATCTAAAACTTTTAATTTGGCAGAATTTTTTACGTTAGGATTACTTATTGGAAGACTAGTCTTAATAGGTTTGTAATTAAGTTATTAATTGTAAAATTTTATTTTCTTTTATTTATTTATTTTTTTAACCAGAGAACGTTTTTTAACATTTTACAATGTTATGCCTGGTTTTGACCCTTTAGTTTTTATAGGTTATTAATATTTATAAAGATTGATACAAATAATGATTACCAGAAATTGTTATAAAAAATATTTTACCTTCATAATGGTATATATTTACCAAAAATCTAACAAGACTGGGTAAATGTACTAAACTTTTCGCCAAGAAATGTGAGCAAGCTTTATAGAAAATGAACAGATTTTAAAAACTAAACTTTGTTTAGTTTTTATTATTGCATTTTCTATTTTATGTTCATTGTTGTAATGTAATTTTTTGGTGGTGGCGATGGTAAACAAATGGAATTTCATTTTGATAGGTTACAATTGCTTGGATAGTGAAAGTACTTTGATCTCGTGGCGCTTTATTAGTTTCTCGAGATAGCACATTTTGTCTCAAACCGAACATATCAAGATAGCTGGATAATCTCTTTGCTGCAAGAGCTTGTTGTCAGCCATGCATACGAGAACAAAACATTACTAACGGATTACGAACGACCATATTATTTGTGTTGTTTTTCAAGCACGATTTTGAAATTGGGTATCACATAGTGTTTTTTATTTTTGTCGTTTAATTTTTTAATTTTCTAAAAACTAACTTTGAAATTTGCTCTTGTAGATATTAAAAATGATACTTTTTCCGATTTTCGTGTTTGTATGTTGTTGCATCATATTAATTTGCGCAAAAACAAATTGTAAAATGTTAACACCACTGTTTACCCTAAATTTTGATGGATAGTAGAGGAGTTGAAAGATGTGATAACCGCCAAACCGTCCGTGCAGACAATGCGAAATTGCATTTTTGTTTAAGGTACGGTTTGGCGTCTTTTTTTATCAAATGGCCTCAAAAGATTGATATCGTTCTTATCCAGTTATTTTCTGTATCACGCATGTCACTCACTCTCTCGCGTACTTGCTCGTTCGTGGTATAAGATACAAAGCACTTGTGAATAAAATGTTATCAAATAATTTAAAGCACCTAGTTATCTTTCTTTTTTGTAGTCATTTGTCAGATGAAGTAAAATTCGTGCGCATAACTCCGCAGACAACAAGTTCTAGTTGACAATAAAATTCCAGCAGAGTTTTTGATAAGAATGTATCTATTCAAACACGTTGTCTATAAGTACTTTAGTGACGCTTTTCAAACTCAAGGATAAACAGCTGTAACTGGTGAACGTTTAGTATTTCGTTCAGACTTGATAAAGACATTTTAACTTTTAGTTATTGCATCTGAAGCGCAACTTAACCAAAAGCGAACGCTCGGTATTTTCAGACGTTTTGATTACTTACCGGAGATGATAAAAAATTTTACTCTCGAGTTTAGATCCTAATCGCAATATAGAGTTAACACTAAAAACTTCAATTCTTTATAACAAAAACTTCATTCAATAAGAATGAATATTGACAAAGCATTACCATATAAGGCTCGCATCAAGTATAGGTTTCCGGCCGGTGTGGAGTAGCTACTAAACAACAAGTGGCAGCATGTTTTGCAAGAACAATTTATATTATTACCATTGAGGATAAATTGAAATATTGTGTATAACACATATATATCCTATTAGACAGTTTAGTGTGTGCCCGGCCAAAGGGCGAGTCAATATACACAGGACGAGCAAAAATATCAGCCATACTACATACTTCACTGTCTAATAAAAGATTTATTATCCAATTTTTTTTTGAGAAAAACTAAACAAAATGGCGACACGCGCCGTAAAACAAGTTTTCTGGATCATGGAGTACGAATATCGCTCGAAGTCGAAATGTGAAATACGGCTGGATATTTGTACTCGCCCCAGACCCTCTCGTGGTGTTTCGTGCAGTTGGATAATAAATACAAATACTTTCAAAGTTGTATTGGTCTTAACTCTTTTTAATGTTTTAACGTTCTAGTTTTTGAAATAACCAATTAGATGATTTATTGATCCGACGTCGGCAGAATTTTCGTAAACGGTTGCTTACACTACCTTTCTCAAAAAAGTGAAATATTTTCTACTTGAAACTTTACTGAATCTTGTAATTTACTTTCGCATTGTACACAGTTAGAATACATAAGTAACCTTTTCCTATTGATTCTTTTAATTATTATAGTATTGTACCAAATGCCACACGTATTCATGTAATATTAAAAAAAGTTCTTCGTTAATCTTTGATGAACGTGCCTCATAACACAATCATCCGCATTGTTTCTCTATGTTGGCCTCTTCTCTCATCATTTCACACTGCTCACAATAAGAACAAATTGAGAACATTTAAAAGCTGAAACAGCCAAGAAAATAAAAACGATAACCCCAGAAACATTTGCTTATTCTTATACAAAAGTGTATGGCATGCAGTGGTGGTATCGGACCTTGAAATCTACTATCTAAACCAAATGTACATTGAAGAGCTCCAGTTGAAACTTATTCAGTCAATGAGCTTGGTGTTAGCCGTAGTCCGAATAGGAAAATATGCTTATGGGAACCATTACATACCTTCTGAAAACAAATAAAAAGTTACACACCTTCTTTTGAAATAAACTTAAATTACCTCAAACGTGCAATTCCTTGTCTTCTGGGATTAAAATGAAACTGTCTTCAAATGATTTTAAAATGACTTTGAAAACTGACGCAAGTGAGAAGTAAGTAATACATCTAAAATTTATTTCAAAAGTGAGTAATGATAACACATCATCATCATCATCATCATCCATAATAATAATAATAATAATAATAATAATAATAATAATAATATATAAATAATAATAATAATAATAATAATAATATTAATAATAATATCTTTATTAGGTGTCAAATCATATTTAGCCAGCCAAGGGCCTACCATTTGCGAACACCATTTTTACCACCCGAAGGTGGACGGCAACCTTTAACATAACAGATTTGAACACGCATAACACAGTTTGTAATTTATCTAGCTTTTTTCAAAGGATTAATTATTTCCATTTGAGCGTAAAAACACAAGGGAACAAATCAGTTTTAAAAACAACACAACACTTTGAAGTTTCGACTTTCTTTAAGCCATCTTCAGTTTTAAGTGAAGCTAATTACAATTGCATGCGGGTTCTTTATAACTATAAGCGTTGTGTTGTGTTGTTTTTAAAACTGATTAAATATTTCCTTATAAGTTTTGTTAGAAGACAGTTACCATTACGCGCATAAAGGCATTCGTACAAAATAGTAGTAAACCGATCACGGATTAACCTGGATTATTAATTGTTTGAATCAGCCTGAGAAGTGGCTCCTTAGTAGTACAGTTTTAATTTCCTTGCAGTTTCAGAAACTAAGGAGGCGATCAATGTAATGGAACCAGGAATTAGTTTGGGAAAGGAATCTACTTTTAAAGATTTTTCATCAAACTTACATTTTACTCTATTTTTGTTGCTGATGCATAGCTTATGATATGAATTGTTTAATTGATATTTATTACATATTTTTATTTATTACTAAAGATTTCCGTAACGCAATAATACAATTATAATATTAACGGAAGCATTAAACAACAAACAAGAAATACTATAAGGATAAATAATTAAGTTATTAAAACTGGGTCTGTCATTACACTGTTGATAAAAATTTTATACTTTAAATAATATAATGTTCCAACGTTTCCCCTTCATCAGGGTGCAGTGGTAAAAGAAAAATTGTACAAAAAAGCCTACGTATGCTAAAAACACGACGCTAATTAAATATTCAATTAAAAGTGTCAATTTTTCTTGTTAGCTAAAGTCAAGTGCAAATATATAAGTTCTTTATTTGTTTTATTCCGTATTTAGTATAAATTTGTTTTTGTTTGAAGAAAAAAATTGACTTTTTAAATATATTCGAGTCTATTCATCAGCATTGTTTTATTGTTATTGTATAGTTGATCATGATAATTGTTATTGTTATATACATTATTATTATACTATTCAGTATTTATTGCTGTTTTTGTTTTAAAATGCAATTCATTCAACATTTTAAAACAGTGTCAAGATTTCTAGAAAATTGTGTTTTTTCACTCCAGGCGTTCCCATGCAATAGACAGCATATGTCATCAGTATTGCCCGTCAGTATTGGTAACGCGGTTCCACAGTTTCACGTTTATGAAGCTGCACTCTTTAAACTGTCACTCTGCATGAAAACGTCTTCATTTTTGTAACTGTATTGTCACCTTTATAATGGACGTCAGTAAGATGTTAATTTTCAGTGCTGAAGTTTATCGTAACTAAAAACATTTAAATGGAGAATTGCAGATGTTTGTTATTTTAAAAAGGCCTTCCAGTGTTAATGTATGCCCAGCTTTTACATACATGTAAAATTTTGTGTATTTTACAGCAGAAGACAGGGTAATTGTAATTGTTACAGTTGGAGTATATTTGTAATAAGTAACCAAATATATTGAATGTGTGGTGATGCTCTGTGTGATGGCTGCTTGCCGCGCTCAGTTTGCTATTTTTTCTCTTTTTTAATTTTTTTTAAATTTTCATTTCAGTCTCAAATTGTTCTTAATTTGTTCTTATTTTCGGCCGATTTGAGCCTCACTGTTCTTATTAAGTGTGTTCTTAATAAAAAAAAAGTGTAAGTGACGAATTTCACAACTGCATGGTGTGTCCTCAATACTAATTTGAGAAGCTAAATTTAATTAACTCGTCCCGAACTTCTAAAAAATACAATGCAAACAGCAGTAATAAACATATTTTTCGTTTATATTTTATCTCAATGGCTGACAAATCAATTGCTACAGTTACCGCAACTTATTTTTATATCAATATTTACTTGATATATAAGTTTAAGTCTGATAAATATTTGATATGTGTAATACGCTTACAATATTCTATGTTTATTGTGGGTAACAACTTGTAAACCGGGTGATATACCTTTACAATTTTAAAAACGTATATTAAATGTTTCACAGCTCGGGCTGCCTCTGTTGTCACTAGATCAATCTGGCGTTATTCCATGAAAATGATTTAAGATATCACGCAATCGCAAAAACGATATTCGCCAAATAATGCCATTTACAAAACAGGAAGGATTTCGAAAACGTCATTAGCCACACGGAGCCTTAATTCCAAACCGGAACATGAGTGAATATCATCACGCACATTAATCTGTTGAGACCTATGAAGCTGTTAGCCTAACGGTAAAGCATTTAACATCCAAACTTGCTAAATTGTTCAAAAATTGGTCAAGTTTTGAAACAAGGGCTCTTAACGTTAATCCTACTTGTCAACGGTGTATACTGATGACGATGAAACAGTTTCAAAGATGATATTGATGATATAAATAACAGCTTTACTTGATCAACTACAACTTTGTTTTTCAAGATCTTTTAAGGCGGTCAAACCATGGATAAAACCATTTTTCAAATCGTTTTTTTTGTCGCTTTCTCTTTGCTTGGTATTGTAAACTCTATGCAGGAGGAATTTACAATTTGGAGATCAAATCGCAGCCCAACAGACTTGTTCAGAATACCAGATTCAGTGTGTAAAACCATTAATAACTGGACTGATTATTGTGGCAAAGAACACAAGTCGTATGCCGCACAGCGAACTCCTTGTTCTTGCCTTTGCGGTTACAGAAAGTCTTTTCTCTACAAAGCTGGTAAATGGGAATGTGTACCCGACAAGATTATGATGAAAAGAGAAGGTAAGACAACAAACTCATCAATTTGAGTCTTAAAAAGATCATCACATCACATGGCACATATCCATACTTCCGTTTATTTATATAACTAAATTCATTGTGTTGTTGCGTTTTTCTTCATGTTTACGAAATAAGGAGCATTAACTTAGTAAAACATCGATGAAACAAAATAATAATGTTTTCCACAAGTAGAAAAACATTTGAAAAAACATTATTATGAATAAAAATACATTATGTACACGGCGAATATAGTTTAGTATGTGATAGCCAACAACTTGTTGTGTTGACGTTTTGAAAACTTCACATTTTAATTAGCTACTTTAGTTCCAAACATCTCGAATGAAAATTGTTAGTTTTTGATTTCGGAGATTTTTTTGCTATATGTCATGTTTACATTTGCTCATCTTTTAAATACACGGTCGTTATTTAATTGGCGCTTTGAAAGAAGTGGAAATTTTCATGTATTATATATTAAGTCTTAAAGCAACACACTTGTCAATGCTAAAATGAACGAAATTAAACTGCCATTTCTTTAAAATTCTGAAAAATCCAGCTTTATAATAACTAGATAGGGAATAGTTCTAACTTTATCACATTTTTATAAAATGAAAATTGAAATTAATATTTTGTTGACAAGTAGCAATTAAATGTCAAGATATTTTCCCCAGGACCTAGTTTTAAATTAATAATAAACAACTTATATTATAATACAAAGTTATACTAAATTTAAGACTTTCAAAAATTTGTATTAGAGCAATATTTTTATTTCTGGCGGATCGTTTCTTTCTTGAAATAAAGTATCTTCGTGGAGACGGTCTGTCAGTTCAACAGGTTGTTTTAGAACCTAATGCCGCTGCCAAGGAACAGAATTTCGATAAAAACTACCAAGCTATTGTTTTAAAAGAATACAGTCTAGAGACTTTCTGTAAAGCTTTGCAATTTCGTTTAAACACCATCAACGAAAAATTTTGGCCAGATTCTAAAGAAATTAATGGCCACAATAAATCTCCAAATCTAAAATAGTCGAGTCAGCTAGGACACGTAGTTTTTGTTGAAATTCTGTCCGCCCGGCGGACATGTAGAATGCGTTGGCACGTGCGCCTTCAGCAACTCGAGGTAATTAAAAATCTTTCATTGCCAACAGGAAGTATTCTTTCATTTATACGGTGTATAATTTACATATTTATTGCTAAATTGTTTTTTTAGAAAAACCGACGCAGCTCAAACTAGTTTTTTCGCCAACAGGAAAGCACGAGTCCTGCGGAGTTTGAGCATTTAATTAATAATCCTTTGTCAAATCTTCACGATTTTTTATTAGAAAAAGTAAATTTTGCCAACTTAGCTTTAATATTTCACATTTATTATTTAATATTTTACTGTTAAATTTAAAGAAAAGTATTAACTAGAAGTTACTTGTAGCAAGCAAAGTGCTGCGAAGTGAGTTATAAAAATAAAGGTAACAATAACAAAGATGATGACTGATGTTTATAATAACAATTTATTCCTGGACATTTTGTTGCGGATTGAGTCACTGAAACTAATGCCTCCATATGAAAAATGAAGAAAGCTAGTGATAGCAAGGGAAGGAAAGGGTGTAAGCATAATAGGTAATCAACAAGAGAATGCAATTATAATAACTTGTTTTATTCCATCAATTCTCCTAATCATGTAGTAACAATGTAACCGAAAAAAATCGGATCGAGAGAAGTCACAGTATATAAATAGCCCAGGCCCCACGCGGTCAGTCAGAATTAGTGTTGCTGCTTCGCTAAGGCTTCGCAGCAATAAAATTATAATTAGGCGTTATATTATTTGAAAACAAAAAGATATATGTACACATATTAACTCTAAATAGAGTGTAATTTAGGGAATTTTAGGAGTGTCCAAGTTAACTTTATTTGCAGTTTCTCAGTTTTCTAGACACAAATAATTTTTTTGCTATATATTTAGACATAAACATCCAGCAGACTTAAAATGTTTTCTCGTAGAGTTTAAAGGGAGAGATTGTTCTAGTGGTGTATTTTTTTTAAATCAAGTACTGCTTGACTTTTTGAGTACATTTATAATGATTGAGATTTTATAGCTCAAATGCATAGTAATTCTTGCCGTACATCAACAGCCATGGCTTTCAGTAAGGTTTTTTTTACAAGTGTTATACTTTGCATGAATACCTTGTGTTGTGTAATTAAATGTATAATCATATACATGAAAAAATTGCTTGATTCTAATTGGTTAAGAGCAATGCATTTACTTTGTAATTCTGTGCGGAAATTTGTAATTTCATGCAATGACAAGTTCAAAAATTTAAATCTGATTGGACAATAAACAATACAAAGCTGATAAGCCAATCAAAAAGCAGAAGTTTCTATGACAACGATGGAGAAAACAAACAAAGTGGCGTTTTCAGTGGATTTGGAAACAATAACCAATACTGAAAAAGCACAAAGAATGAAAATACCTGCATGAGTAAGGCTGTTTAAAGGACTGTGTGAAATATATTGTTTTAAAAAGGAAGACTGACGGACTTATGCACGCAATTTTGATTCGTTTTTAAACACACTCTTGCAAATTATTCCATAATTAACTCGCTAAGCGGTACGATTACATATACCAACGGCAGTACAAGTTTTTTTCATAAAAATGAACCAGCAAATTATTCAAGGCTCCGTTATAGTTCTTTTGGTTGAACTAAAGTCGTTTTCACAGCTGGTCAATTTGCCTGCTGCCCGGCCCCTAAAGAGCGTATGACACGTAATTAGTCTTTCGGTTTTCTAAAAGATGGTTGTAAAGAACATACTTCTGCAAAGTTTGAATGAAATTCGATAAAAAAAACCTAAAGAGTTACAGCTGTTTTGATTTAAGGTTAGTTTCCTATTTTTTGGCACGCTAGTTTGGTGGACTGGGACGAGATACAGGTAATGGTACGTCACCAATGTGTCATTTTGTTGCATGGGGAGAATTCCTGAGTTCGTCCCCGATTCTCTATTTTTCTGTATGGACTAAGCAAAATAAGATGCCAGATTTTGATTCTACGGAAAAAGTCACATGTTTTTTGGTCACCTGAGGTCTTGGCCGAGCGACTTAAAGGGAACAAGTTTTGCAATAAAAATTGGGAATTTCGGAACGCTATAATGTTCTTTTAGAAAATCGAAAAACTAGTTTCGTGTCGTATGCTCTTTAATGAAGCCCCTGTGTTAGAAACTATTACAATTTTAGAACTATTATGCATCAAGGAAATGTCTTCTAAAAGCTATGTTATATGTTAAAGGGATTCATCAAACGTTGGATGTTGATAAATACTGTATACTTTATTTAACGTCAGTTGCGAATGAAGTGGTTGCCCATTCTTCCTAGCCAGAGGTTAATGTTTAATTGCTCAATGGCTCAGATCTTGGTGTAAAAGTCGAATTTGCAGAGGGAGGAAAACCGGAGTACCCGGAGAAAAACCGTCGAAAAAGCTCGTGTTCGATTCCCGGCCGAACCACCACTCAGGGTCTTAAAATAATTGATGACATAAACAATTGAATACTGCTTTTGCTATAACATCTGCAAATGGTTAGACTTTCGCGTCTTCTCGGATAAGGACGTTAAACCGTAGGTCCCGTGTCCCCAATTAGTTTATAAAAAGCTAAAGAAATAGACACGTTAATAAAGTTCTTATTCTTATTATTCTTATTATTATTCTTATTATTATTATACTTGTTAAAATTTTGCTCTTCTTATTACAGACTGTGGTTTCTCGTTGCACAAGAGCCGTGTTCCATTACTAGGGCAAGTGCAAATTCGTTCACTTTTAGTGCAGGGTGGAGCGCAGCACCAGAACTGCTTGGTAGATGAGCGGAATTCTAAATATCTTGCTTGCAATGGCGTATGGCTGCCAATGAATGCTCCCAGCTCCAGATCACAATTTAAAATGATTTTTGTATCAACTATTGGTACAAGAGCGAAATATGAGTTACATGTAAGTTAATATTATTAATATGAGATGTAATATGTGTTAATATTGTTAATATTATTAATATGTAATATGGACAATAATTACATCATCATAATAATTAAAAATAATCACAGTAGCTCAGTTGGTAGAGCAACCGACTAGAACACGGAGGGTCCTGGGTTGAAATCCCATCTGGGGCTCGGATTTTTTTCCGAGTTCTCCATACTTTAAAAATCATGTTATTATTATTCAATCTTTAA